>MU089825.1:0-41292 GCA_014858505.1 Corymbia citriodora subsp. variegata
CTATGGATCAGATGAAGAAGCCGGGCTGTATTCAGATTCAGCCGATGATTCGGATGAGGGCTTCCGGTCACGGAGAAGTAAACCGGGTAAATTTTCTGATAAAGTAGGACGTCAGAGGAATTCTCACTTTTCTGGCTACGAATCAGATGATCATGCCAGTTCTCACGGAACCAAGTTCAGAGGAAGAGGCATGGAACCCAATAGAAGAGGAGGCAAATTCGACGGGCGTGGCTCGCGTAGTAATAGGAACAACTTTTCGGATGATGACTTCGATAGGCCGTCGAGAGGGGCACGCGGTGGAGGTATCAGAAGTAGAGGACCTCGAGCAGATGAGTTCGGCGGGCGGAGGAATGATCGAAGGTCGGATGGTCCGAGGAATTACAAGGGTCCTGGAGCAGGGAGATTCGAGAACAACCAGCGCAGAAGGTCTAACAAATACAAGGATGACGGCGGCGGCGGCGGCGACTCTGATGACTTCAAAAACCGAAGGCGTGTAATCGAGCGATGATCTCAGTTCACTGCTTATGACAAATTTTGATCCAATTCACGTACATTTACCGGAACAGGGGCTTCTAATCTTCTGCTAATCTAAGAGTTATCAACTCTGAGAGCACGGCGGAAACAGTGAAGTGGTTCCATCTTCCCTCCTCCTGGCCTTGTGATTTAATTTCAGGAGAAAAGAATTAGAGTTGTTTGTACCAAAGTAGGGCACGACGAGGCTCGGCATTGTCGCATGTATGATTAATTTTTTTTTCTTTTGCCTTTCTGATAATTAAATTTTATAGTAAATCCTCGTAATAAAATGAATGGGGTCCACATTTTTTCGTGATGTCAATATGTGGGGCCGCATGACGAAATAATGCCGGGTGTCATGCCATATGGCAACACGTGGCGCGTAGCGAATGCATGAGCGAATGCTCTCCGATCAGGTTTGAGCTACATGTCATGGTTTAAATAACGGTTGAGAAGAATGAATAAAGTGGACAATCGTATTTCATAGCCCTAGCTAACCAGAAGGTCGTGGAATACAAAAGCTTGTATATACGGGATGATATCTACATTGAGGACCGATTCAATCAAGCGTACCGAGAAATTGCTTTTGTCATGCGAGTGCACGTGGCATAATTACGCCAACTCCTACCAAAGAGCAAGCAAATTGGATGAGCAACCTGGCCAGTAAGCTTACAGGCCGATTCCAAGATTGATCGATGTGGTTCTCGATCGTAGAAATAGGGATTCATAGGTTCCAGCTTTATTTTTATGTTTTTTTCAGAAACTTACCTATCCTAGGTCATGTTCTCAAGGTTCCCGTGACTAAAGGACTGTGCATGAATGAAAAAGACCGTCCAACTTGCCTAGGGCTTCCCTTAGGGCTTCTGGAATGTTCTCGGGGATAGGCAGCACGGTAATTGCAATGAAGTCTAGATCTTTCTCAACATAAACAGTGGTAGTTGATAGATGGGGAGTTGCGATTTCGTCCGTTGAATTGAATAACGATTAATTGTTGTGATCAAATGGTCTCTAGTATCCCCTCATTATAATCTATCCAACCATTCATTCCTTTCTCTTTCATAGCTTCTCTCTATGATTTGGAGAAGTGAGTGAGTGATCGATTCCCAAACAAAAGCTTAACTTAGGCGGTCCAACGATCCCAAATGATTCAAGAGATCCTAAGTCATTATATGATCTTGATCCCAAATGATCGGGCTGTGACACTAGAATGGTGAACCTATTGTTCGTACAACCAATCGATAAAATGGGTCGAATTGTTAATGGGCTTTTCTAGGCCCAAACTAGAAGCCTGAAAAAGCCCATCAATATTTTTTGGGCCAGAGCCCATTATCACGTCAAAGTGGGTTTTGAATTTTCACTCTCTCTAAAGCCCTGAAGGTTCGTCGTGCTTGTAATGGCAAATTTCTAGACCTAGACTCACCGAGCTAACTCAGCTAAGTGGAAATTCACTCCTTATGATTTGATAATTTCTTGAATCTTTTCAATTTGAGGGCCGAAAACGAGAAAAAAATTCAGTTGCACACTCCGTTCAGTCGCTGAGAAATGCAAGTTCTACAGTTGATAGACATATGCTTGAAGCAATTGATTTGGAGCAACTCAATGAATTTCATGCTGTAGAATCACCTACATATTTTTCATCGTCTCGTGGAACATGAATATGCAATCCGCTGATGAGCTATGAGAATTCCATGATTAGACGAGATCGTTTGTTGTGTTCGGTTGATGTAGATTTCTTGGTTCTGTTATGTACTTGTTTTGCTTGACTTGGAGAGTCGTTTTTCGCTTTTTATTTGACGAGATGGATTCTTTGATAATCTGGACATGAAAAAGCATAAGCAGAACCCACCCATAGGTAGCCCAGCTGGTTAGGGCGAACTTGGACTTCGTTGAGGTATTGGGTTCGATTCCCCGGGGAAGCACCTGTGATTTAAGTGGGGGGCCATGGCGGTGGGTTGCTGTGCTAGTCCCCCCCGAGGAATAGTCGAGGTGCGCGCAAGCTGGCCCGGACACCTCGGTCATAAAAAAAAAAAAAAAACATAAGCAGACAATAAAATGGATAACTTTACTTCAAATGTGAACACATAAATTGTGCCATAATTTAATCGACGACAAACCTTGGGGAAGTGACTATTATAGACGGAATCAATCATGCATAAACTATGTTGGAATTTAATGGATGATAAAGCCTAAAGACTTGAAGATGAGGCACTGGAGATATATAGTAAACATATGTGTCGGAATTTAATTAAGAACGCAAATATGAAAACTATAGCTAAGAAACACGTTGCAATTTAATCGACGACAACGACATGAGCTCAGAAATTAAAATCATAGTGCAAGTATGTAAAGATAGCTAAAAGATAATGTGTTTATTTGTTTGTCCACATGGATCTCCAGTAGATAAGCTAGTATTTATAGTGTTCAAGTCATAACCGTCAAGGAGCAGTTCTCCTCTTGTTGAAGCCATGTCTCCACACCTCAGAGAATCTTGTATCCAAACTCTTACGATGTCATCATCTTGCTGTCAAGTGGAACCCCTCCTTTCAATTCGGATTTGATCCTTCGTGTCCATATTTGTCGCCTCGTCCATTCTTGCTCCACGATTTACTGATTTTTGTTGTTCCACTCATAAGTGATTTCGAATTTGAAAGTACATAACAGTAACCCGGTGCCCTAGTGTTTAGCCTTCTCCTAGTGTTTCAATTGATAATCCATTGACCTCTTTAACAAATATCCTTGACAATCGTCAATCATGTGTCATTGTTAGGGCGAACATGGTCCAAGTGGGCGATTCCCACCCTAGAACCGGGAACCATCCACTAAGGATTAGTTCTGAAAAATTAGAACCAGGAACATCCTATTGGTTCCATTGATCCACCTAGGAACTAGATAACTGGTCCGGTCTAGTTTTTGGGTGGGTCTATGGAACCGACAAGTGGGTCTTGGTTCCAATTCCAGTCTAGTTCTCGAGTGGGTCTATGGAACTGGTCCCACCATGTTTCACGCATTTAATGCATTTTTTGAAGTTAGTCCAGTTCCCGGGTTAGTTCCCCACCATGCTTCATGCATTCAATGCAAAATTCTTGAAATAAGCCAAAGTAAAACAAAAAATAAAGAACTTCCCTATTCTTAGTTGCAAGATCAGCAAAAAATTGGGTTCATATTAAAAGTTAAGAATTGAGGTCATGAGTCGATAGGCGTTAAGCTTGAGAGTGGAGGCTGTGGGTGAGGGATAGAGAGACGACTCAAATGAGGTGAGAGTAAGACAAGACGAGCACTCAGTTAATAGGTGTTGAGTTTCAAATTAGGGATTTTAGGGTATTCATTTTTCTTAAAATAATTTTTTTTTTCAGAAAATTTTCTTAAAAATTAAATATATATTTATATATTATTAGTCCAATCTGGATCCATCTAGAACCGAGAACTTGACCAATACCCACCGGTTCAAATTTATTGGAATCGAGAACCACATCGATCCCTTGAGAACTGTCGGTTTCGGTCCGTTTCTAGTCCGGTTCGGAATGGTCCAAGTAATTTCTGATTCTTTTGTACATCCCTAGTCATCGTATATTGACAACAGACTAATGGTCATCAATGTATACCAACATTGATAATATTTCTTATGGTTGTTAACAATAGCTCACATGTTTAATAATAACTTGTGCTCTAGTCACATGCCTATCCATAATAACAATCTGATCAAATTTTGGTGCAAACAGTACTGATCTTTTGCTTTTGTTTTGGATAAGTAAGTAAATTGTTCTACTTTGTAATGGTGCAGGCCGAAAATGTTCAAGGCTGCTAATCGAAGAGCGATGCAAACTCTGGAGAATTTTTCGGGTTTCTTCTTCTGTCATCTTTGGGCCTTTTACCGACGCGGTTTTCCACCCCACGGACGGCATTCGCAACTGTTTGCGACAGCTTTTGGTCGCGCGGTTTGAATTCGTCAGCTTAGATTTTTCCGTAGGTCCTCGCTGATTCCTAGAACAGCGCCATGCGAAGTACAAGGGAGACAGACCAGTGTTGGATTTATGACTACTTTTCTTTGCTAATGAGAAATTATTCAGAAATCTCATGCATGGCGCTTCTAGGGAAGCAAAAGGAGTTTATTTTGTTCTTGGTTACCTAGCCTTTTAGTTCAGAAACTTGCCCATGTACTTCTGCGTTTTGAGCTCGAGCAATTGGCCTTGAATCTTAATTGATTATTCCGAACTATGGCGAGATTCTTAAGGTTTTGGCCAAAACTATCTTCCAATTTTGCAGGTGCGTAATTTATGTACTGAATAAACTAGTTAAATGCATTGATCTTTCGTAAAGTGAGAATTTGGGGTTGAATTGATTCCAAAGCAATACATCAAACAGAAGTAGTTCATTTCCACAAGGCTCCAAACTCTTTTTGTTCAATCTCAAAATAGAGCAAGGTCAGAGTTGAAACAAATGCGAATGTACAAGGATTGAGGAAAATTTTACTTACTTCCGATTTTAAACGAAATCATTTGGAGAGAATGTTTACTTTAGGATTTTGCTTTTGAGACTAAGAAAGCAAAGAAAAATATAATTTGCGTTGGGAATGTTGAAAACTCCTGGTTTTGATGTTAACAAATCATTTTATGTAAGTATCTATACATATCTTCAAAAAGAATAAGCCACAGGGTGGTGTATTTTTTGAGCTTGCTAGTGGCAGAAGGAAAACATATAGTGTTTCTGAGTCTGACCGTACCAGACGGAAGACTTGAAGAATCACAGATTTTGAGTCTGATCGTACCAAACGGAAGACTTGAAGAAACACAGATTCTGAGTCTAACTGTACCAGACGAAAATCTTAAGCAGACTCAGAACTTGAGTCAGTTAGACTCAGAACGAAACTTCAGGAACATATCACCAACGGTCAAGTATTTCACTTACTTTGTTTACATTGATTCTGTTATATTAATTTGATTGCAGGATCAATTAGAGGACAACTTCCAAAGAAGAATGGAGTACTTATGGAAGCCCGAATTCTGATTGTATGGGCGAGTAGAATCCAAGGGGATCAGATCTACTTCCAACGGTCAAAAAGACTTGCCTTATAAAGTCTGTTCAGGAAAGGGAAGACTAAACTCTCAAGAGAAGAGCCAATGGTCAAGTGTGACTTGGAGAGTATATAAGGATATAAAGTCTGTTCAGGAAAGGGAAGACTAAACTCTCAAGAGAAGAGCCAATGGTCAAGTGTGACTTGGAGAGTATATAAGGATAGAATGAGACATAGGAGTTAGAGATGATAAAAATATTCCAAAGTGCGATTCTGTTCTTCAGTTGTCTAAAGTGAGAATTTGAGTGGTCATAGTGAATTACCAAGAAGAGTGACTCTGTGAGATTCATTATCACCAGGTGCTAACACTCAAGAGTGTGTAATCACCTTTGATCTTATAGTGAAATCCAGCCTATTGGCTGATCGCCTGAAGAGTAGACGTAGGCTTGTCTAAAGCCGAACCATTATAAACTGTGTTTGCAATCTTATTTACTCTCTCTATTTAATTTCAGTTCATAGATTGCAAACGTTATACATATTCTTGCGTGAAAAATCTCTGTACACCTATTCATCCCCCTCTAGGTGTTATTACTAGCTTCAACAATTGGTATCAGAGCCCTATGCTTAGAGTTTTTGAAGTGTTTATTACTTTAGAGTTAAATATCCTCTATGGCTAGTATTCTTACACCAGGACTAATCGAGGGACAGAGCAATACGCAACCACCCTATTTTGACGGCAAAGAGTACAATATATGGAAGAACAAGATGAAGGCCTTCCTCATATCAAATGATCCACTGGAATGGGATGTAGTTGCAAGAGGAATTGATCCAAATGCTGAACAAAGAAACTTCAAAGAAAGATGATGGGAAAGCAACAGAAACATCAACTACCGCTTCTCCAGAAGAATTGACCAAGGGACAAACTCTTGATGCTAAGGCCATCTACTCCATTTACTGTGCTTTATCACTTAATGAATATAATCGAATATCTTCTTGTGATACAGCAAAGGAAGTATGGGATAGGCTGCATGTAACCTATGAAAGTCAACAAGCTATTAAGAGGACTATCAAAAGAATGGAATAATGTGAAGACCTCCATCAGAGAAACTTTGCGTATTTCACCACTGACAGTCGATGAGCTTGTCGATACTCTGCAATCCTATGAAGCAGAACAAATGAATGAAGAAGTGGAATCCAGAGGTAATAAAATCATTGCTCTTAAGTCTAACATTGATTCTGATGATACAGATTCTGAGGACGAGCTGGACGATGAAGAACTGGCATTGCTAATTAGAAAGGTAAAGAAGCTAAACAAGAAGGGCAAGAAGTTCTATAGCAAGAAGCAAAACAGGCAGATTGGACAACAAAAGATAGAGGATGAGGAAGATTATGTCAAAGTTGTTGTCTGTTTCGAATGCAAAAAGAAAGGTCACATAAAACAAAACTGTCCAAAACTCAAGAAAAACAAAGGGAAATATGAAAAGTACAAGAAAGCCCTGAAAGCTGAAACCTGGAGTGATATTGAGGTTGAAGACAGTGAAGACGAATATGGTAACATATGTCTAATAGCACACTCAGATTCAGACTCTAAAGCGGATTCAGACTCAGACTCAGACAAAGAATTTGAGATTAGTCACTCTAATATTCCTATTGAAGTTTTAGATTATATAAATGAACTATGTTTGAATTTAAAATCTACTCTAAAAAAAATTTCAAGTTTAAAAAAGGAAAATCGCAAGTTGAGTGAAATGAATCATTCTTTAAATGAAAAATTTGATGATCTCAAAAAGGAATTTTCAGTATTAAAGGAAAATCGAGATTTTCTCTTAAATGAAAATGAATCTCATAAAAAGGAAATCTTGGAGACAAATAAAAATAGAAACTCTTTGCAAAATGAAAATGAGTCTCTTAGAAAGGAAATTTCGAACATTACTACAAAGTTTTCAAAAGGATCGAAAACCCTATAGTATATACTTTCCATTCAGATTCCTTATTATGATAAGTCAGGACTTGGGTTTTATAAAGAAAGTGATTCATTAATTGATTTTCCTAAAGTCAAGGAAAGAATTAGAAAGAGACCTCCTCGACAGGCCTATAAAAATCATTTCAAAAAGACTTTTACAAAACCCATTGGTCGGGATCATCTCAAATGCTCTAATTGTAGAGAAAAAGAACATTTTGAAAACAAATGTGCTAGATTTGTTCAGAAGAAATGGGTAGACAAAGCATATGCTAATATCGAAGGACCCAAGAAAATCTAGGTACCAAAGAAGAAGTGAATATGCATGTTGATTGCAGGTAAGTTTCAAGAGCAAGAAGAAATGGTATTTGGATAGTGGGTGTTCAAGACACATGACTGGGGATTCAAGAATGTTTGTTGTTTTATAAAAGGTTAAAGGAGGGACAGTCTCTTTTGGAGGAAACACCAAGGGAAATATTGTTGGATCAGGAACAGTCAAGATTGGCAGGTTAATCATCAATAATGTATCTCTGGTTAAAGGACCGAACTACAACTTTCTTAGCATCAGCCAGCTATGTGATGCTAGATTCAGAATTAACTTCAAGGAAAATTTATGTTCTGAAACTAGCAATGATTCTTCTCAGTCATTCACTGGACGAAGACATGGGAACATCTATCTTCTGGACATAAATGAAGACACTGCCAAATGTCTAATTTCAGTCCATGATGAGGCAAAGCTCTGGCATTGCAAACTTGGACATGTTAGGATGAATCAAATGTCCAAGCTACATAGCAAAAAGCTTGTTTGTGGCTTGCCCTCATTAACCTATAAGAAGACAGATCTTTGTTTCGCATGCACTTTGGGAAAATAGGTTAGTAATTCTCTTAAATCTATGAAACAAGTTTCTACTAAATGTGTACTACAGCTGCTTCATATGGGTCTGTTTGGCCCAACTAGAACTTAAAGCATTGGAGGTAAGAAATACTGTCTGGTAATTATAGATGACTACTCTCGTTTTACATGGGTGTTCTTTCTTGCCAATAAAAGTGAAACTTTTTCTTATTTCTCGATATTTGCAAAAAGGGTTCAAAATGAGAAATGTTATTCTATTTCCAACATTAAAACAGATCATGGAGGAGAGTTTGAAAATCAGAACTTTGCAGACTTTTGTAACGAAAATGGTATTTACAATACATTCTCCTCTCCCTACACTCCAGAACAAAATAGAGTTGTAGAAAGAAAGAACAGATCTTTGCAAGAAATGGCTAAAACTCTGCTTATTGAAAGTAAGGTGGCAACTCATTTCTTGGCAAAAGCAGTTTCCACGTCTTGTCATATCATTAATAGAGTTTTTCTGAGATCAATTCTTGAGAAAACTCCTTATGAGATTTTCAAAGGAAGAAAACCAATTGTTTCCTACTTCAAAATTTTCGGTTGTAAATGTTTCATTCTTAAAAATGCTAACAATCTTCCAAGCAAGTTTGATGAGAGATCAAATAAAGGTATATTTCTAGGATATTCAGCCACAAGCAAAGCATACCGAGTGTTCAACAAGAACACTCAGACAGTGGAAGAATCTATGAATGTGAAGTTCCTAGAGTAAGACTCCTCCAAAAAGAGCAGAACGGAAATTGAAGATTTAGAACCAACTGCTGTTCCTGAAAATTCAACTCTCAACAAAGAAGCTGACTCGTCATAGAAAATCGACTTTGAGGGAACTCAAGAACAAAGAATCACTCAGTTGGACACTACTCAGTTACCAGAAGATGCTGATGACAGCGTAGTACAGAGCAAAAAATGGAAGCACAAGTCCAACCACCCTCAAGAGCTAGTCATTGGAAATATTAGTGAATGAATTTGAACCAGATCGAAGAACAAAAAAGAAACAAGTATTGTGGCACTCATCTCTGAGATTGAACCCAAAGGAATAGATGAGGCCCTTACAAATCAAAGCTGGATAGAAGCAATGCAAGAAGAACTCCAGCAATTTAAAAGGAATGATGTGTGGCAATTGGTTCCCAAACCCAAAGGAAGAACCATGATAGGTACTAAGTGGGTCTTCAGGAATAAAGTGAATGAACATGATAAAGTGACCTTAAACAAAGCAAGACTTGTAGCCAAAGGCTATTCACAGTCAGAAGGAATAGACTATGATGAAACCTATGCACCAGTAGCAAGATTGGAAGCCATTAGACTATTACTTGCCTATGCTTGCTATCAAAACTTCAAGCTATTTCAGATGGATGTAAATAGCGTCTTTCTAAATGGATTTATCAAAGAAAAAGTCTATGTGGAACAACCTCCTGGGTTCGAGGAACCAAGAAAGCCAAATCATGTATACAGACTGAAAAAGGCTCTGTATGGTCTGAAACAAGCGCCTCGAGCCTGGTATGAACGACTAAGTAAGTTCCTACTAGACAACAAATTCAAGAAAGGTATGGTTGATACAACTCTATTTATCAAGAAGGAAAGTAAGGATATTCTTCTGGTACAAATCTATGTAGATGATATTATCTTCGGTTCTTCTAATGAATGATTATGCAAGAACTTCTCAAATTTTATGCAGGAGGAATTTTAAATGAGCATGATGGGAGAACTTACCTTCTTCCTAGGACTTCAGATCAACCAATCAAAACATGGAACTTTCATCTATCAAGAAAAATATACCAAAGACTTGATCAAGAAGTTTAGAATGGAGAACTGTAGGAAGATTGAAACTCTAATATCAACATCCATCAAACTTGATAATAATGGATCGGGGAAGAAAGTTGACCAAAAAACTTATAGAAGCATGATTGGGTCTCTTCTCTATCTTACTGCATTTAGACCAGATATTATATACAGTGTGTATTTATGTGCTCGATTCCAAGCAGACCCTAGAGAATCTCATCTTACAGCAGTGAAGCGTATAATTAAGTACATAGCTACTTATCCATTTCTAGGTCTGTGGTATCCTAAGGGAACATACTTTACTCTCATTGGCTACTCATATGCTGACTTAACAGGATGCAAAGTGGACATAAAGAGCACATCTGGAACATGTCAACTACTAGGACAGATGCTGGTGTCATGGTCTTCTAAAAAGCAGAATACTGTGGCTCTATCAACTGCGGAAGTAGAATACGTTGCCCTTAGAAGCTGCTGCTCACAGATTTTATGGATGAAATAACAACTGAGGGATAATGGAAAGGAAGAAACCTGTACTGAAATAAGGTGTGACAATACAACTGCCATAAATCTCACCAAGAACCTGATTCTACATTCTAGGGCAAAGCACATCGAAATCAAGCATCATTTTATTAGAGACTACGTACAAAATGGGGATGTATTCGTGGAATTTATTGATTCGAAAAATCAATTGGCAGATATCTTCACAAAGCCTCTGGACAAAAGTACATTTGATTCAATATGTAATAGATTAACTATCATTAATCCCTTTGCATAAAATCCTTGAAGACAGGATGTAGTTTGGGAGAAACAATTGGACCAATCTTCTAAGTAGCTTCAAGAAGAAATTGATGGTATGTTTAAATTTAATTTTGACGCTTAAATTACTATCTTGTATGATTAATCTTGATAAGTTATTATTAGTAAAATGGTTGATTTGCATAATTTCGGTACATGCCTAAGTTATCTACATCTATTTTTCCTTTTTTTTTAACAATTTTCGAATAACTGCTATTTTGAGCCAAAAGTCGTGTCTTTTCATTTTCAAAGAGTCTATAACACCCAAAAGAACGAATTTTTCACAATAGTTTTCAAAAACCTTCTTCCAGAAAACCTAAAGAACTAATCTTTCTCTCTAAATCAAACCAAACCCTCTTCGAACAATGGCTTCGAGATCCTCCATGTCCAAATCAAGGTCTGTGTCTCCATCTCCCAAAAGAAGATCCAACAGGATTGTCAGCAGAGGACCAAGGAATGTAGAGGGAGGATAGATGCATTTCGATCTGACGCAAACTTCAGATGATTCCCAAGGACATTCTCAAAATGCATCGATTCAAAGGGATGCAAATAAAAATATGGAGTCTCAGAGAAGTTCCACAACAGATTTTAAGTGAAGAAATGTCTCTAGAAGAGGTACGTCTGGATTAACCTTGCCTAAAATAGAAAACTCTCATTCTATCATGAGAATGTATCAATGCTTAGTACAAAGAAATGTTATGGAGGATATGAAACTCTTCTTTTTGCAACAAAGAGGGTATGCGGATGAACTTCGTCTGGTTCAAGCTATGCAAACTACAGAACCACCTTCTAGACAAAGTGCACAGGGGAGTGAAGTGAGTAGGAGTAGAGAAAATGCCCTAGGAGAGAAGGAAGATGATGAACGACTCTATAGGAATTTTGAAATAAGAATGAGAATTGTAGCAGTGGTTAGGAATACCACAGGGAAACTATTCTGCTCGAAAGAGCATAAAACCTTCTATAATAGATTGTTGGAACATAGAGTTATGCATCACCGAATTATGGACTTTGATTTCTTGGATGTTGCTGATGTGAACCTGCGAGAACATTTTGAAATGTTGCAGATGGACCAATTTTTCACCAACTCAACTGTTGTTTATCTAGAACTAATAGCATATTTTTATTCAAATTTCACATTTTTGTCTCCAAATAGAATGCAGTTAACTGTGAATGATAGGTTTTATGATGTCAGTATAGATGTTTTGGCTAATATCATGAAAGTTGAAAGGGGTCATTTCAAGCCAATAGAAGTCACCTATGAGACTGTCTATAAGTATCTTACAAAGTCTGTTAGGCCTACTATTACTTATCCCTTCTTAACTTCAACAAGAACTATTCTGCATAAGATCATCATTAGCTGCATTCGTCTCAAGGCTTCATCAAAAACTGATGTGTCAAGATTCGAGGCCAAACTAATGTGGGTAATTGAGAAGGAAGTTCTATTCTCACTTCTTCACACTATTCTTCTACATATGTATCGAACAGTTTCGAAAGAAAAATAACAGTTGCCTTATGGAGTTTTGGTGATCAGGATCTTTGAACATTACAAGATTGATATACTAAGCAGACTCTGCACTAAAGAGCTTCCAACCATGGTCATCGATTTTAAGATGATATACCAAGCAGACTCTTCCTAGTGCAGCACCACAACCTGATGAGAATGTGGAAATGTCAGAGCTAGAGGAAATTGAGTTCTAACAAAGGTGGACTAGAAGAAGGGGAAGAAATAGAGGAAGAAGAAATTAGAACAAATGAGGGTGCTATTCTTGATGCTGAAGAGGATATAAATAAATTGGGATAGCAAGGGCAGACAGAAGCATCAACTCAGGGGGAGCCTATGTCTCAAACTGGTGAAAAAGATATCCCTGCAACTTCATAAGATCGGCCGATTCTCAGAAGATATTGGCTTTGCTTATAGAAATAAGATATCGCCAAGTTGCTATGGAAATCTCTCTCAATTCCAGACTAGAGACTCTTGAGAAAACAGTTCATTAATGTCTTAACAGAATCGAAGAGTTTGCCACGGATATGAAGGATTTCACCCTTGTTCGGAACCCCAAGAAAAAATCTTCTTAAATAAATCATCTTATGGTTTATCTTGTTTTTTGTCAAGTTTTTTTTTTTTTTCTGTCAGACTTTACTTATCTTTTAGGATATTGTCTTTTTGATTGTGACAAAAAGGGGGAGTAAAACCTGGATTGGATGTTTTTGCACTGGATGTTTTTTTGTTTGTTGAACTTTGCGGTTTGTTGCTTGTACTTGTAAACTGAATTATTGTTTGCTGCTTAATCTATTTTAACTGATGCGGTGTTAAACATAAAAGCATGAATTATCTGATGTGAGCATCATTACTCCTGTTATATTTGGAAGTTTGCGCTGCCAATTATATTTTGCAGGGGATAACAAGCAAGAAGCATAAAAAGTTTTGTCACCATAAAAAAGGGGGAGATTGTTGAAAATTCCTAGTTTTGATGTTAACAAATCATTTTATGTAAGTATTTACACATATCTTTAAAAGGAATAAGCCATAAGGTGGTGTATGTTTTTGAGTTTGCCAGTGGCAGAAGGAAAACATACATTATTTCTGAGTTTGACCGTAATAGATGGAAGACTTGAAGAATCACAGATTCTAAGTCTGATCGTACCAGATGAAAGACTTGAAGAATCACAGATTCTGAGTCTGATTGTACCAGACGGAAGACTTGAATAAACACAGATTCTAAGTCTAACCGTACCAGATGGAAATCTTAAGCAGACTTAGAACTTGAGTCAGTCAAACTCAGAATGAAACTTTAGAAACAGATCACCAACGGTCAAGTATTTCATTTACTTTGTTTACATTGATTCTGTTATATTAATTTGATTGCAGGATTAATTAGAGGACAACTTCCAAAGAAGAATGGAGTACTTATGGAAGTCCGGATTCTGATTGTATGGGCGAGTAGAATCCAAGAGGATCAGATCTACTTCCAACGGTCAAAAAGACTTGCCTTATAAAGTCTGTTCAGGAAAGGGAAGAGCCACCGGTTGAGTGTGGCTTGGAGAGTATATAAGGATAGGATGAGACATAGGAGTTAGAGAGGATAAACATATTCCAAAGTGCGATTCTGTTCTTCAATTGTCTAAAGTACAAATTTGAGTGGCCATAGTGAATTACCAAGAAAAGTGACTCTGTGAAATTCATCATTACCGGGTGCTAACACTCAAGAGTGTGTAATCCAGCTTATTGGCTGATCGCCTGGAGAGTGGACGTAGGCTTATCTAAAGCCGAATCATTATAAACTGTGTTTGCAATCTTCTTTACTCTCTATATTTGATTTCAGTTCATAGATTGCAAACGTTATACATATTCTTGCGTGAAAAATCTCTGTACACCTATTCACCCACCCTCTAGGTGTCATTATTAGCTTCAACAAGGAATTTGGCTTTTGTCTCAGGTCACCATTTTCTCAAATTTATAATATTAATTTTTTTTTTATAAGTGATCAATTTATTGCCAAATTTTTTATAAATCATGTTTATTTAAGTGATTCCAGTAAGTTACATCAGATTTTCTGACAAATTAAGTCTATGGAATCACTTGAAAGTGATCTATTCAAGCATTGCAATGATATTTTTGAAAAGTTTTAACACCAAAGCAGGCATCATATAAAGTTACGGCACTAATATTATCCTTTTTCACACATGTTTGTCATAAAAATTGGGTAATTTTTTAAACATGTTGGTAAGTTACCAACAATTTACCCATAAAACAAGCCACACAAATAATTTTCTCTACAAATAGTTTTTGCTTTTTATGCTTTTGAACTAATTGAATTTTATTTAACTCGAAAAAAATATTTTTAGACATGGAACAGTAAAGTTCTACCGGACAATGTTGCTGACTGGCCAGCAGATCAAGTGATACTCTTGAACATCCCACGCAATAAAAGCTCTGTCAATCTTAAGAATTGCCCCTTTTTTCTTATATTTCTGGATTTATCTCAAACTTATTACTGCCAGAAAAGAGTATATAAAACAAGGAAATGAAGAATCAAGTTCACGAAATATGTTTATTCATTTATATTTTCTTCATGAAGTACACAAATGGAGCCTTACTAACCCTGACATCAAAGCATTAGGAATTATTGAAATATTACAATTACATTATACACTAGACTTGCAAACTTAGCAACACCATATTAATATACATCGTTTATTTATATGTTCTGTCACGCAGATAAATCTGAAAATATATACTAGTAATGATAATTTCCCACATACATCTAGGAAAATAGGAGTTCAAAGGCATTATTGATAGCCTTTTGATTTTCAATAACCAAATTGGTGCGACGACGTTTGGTCCAAACATCACATCGGCAAGGGACTGACGAAGAGCAATGTCACATAATCTTTGAGCTTGGTTCCAGAATGGGTGTAGTTATCTCCATCACTGTATAACACATCCATCGCCCGCGAGAGATTGAGAACTCGTGTGAGAATCGGCGTTGGGACCGCAGTTGGACGAAGTAACTCTTCATTGGTGTCCTTCCAAGCATCATTAACTCCTTTCCGAAGTTCCTTCTCGGCTTCTTGCTCCGACATACCATGTTCTTTCATGAGCAACTCCACCGAAGATACCAAGTGCCCTCTCTTTTGCTCAAACTGCATGTCAAAAGACATTGGTGTCATCAAATTAAGTGGCAAATAATCTAATTTTATTAGAATAGCTGAGGATAATTATGTTTTTATTATACATGGTGAGACGAAATGTCATCCATGAGCCTACAGATGGCTTCTGCAGCCTTCACAATCTTGCAGTCACCTAGTGACCATTCAAAAGCATGTTTTGTGACCACATTGTCCATTCCCACAAGTGATGTAGTCGCCAACATTCCATAGCCCGTCGTCGTTAGTTGAAGGGGCATGTACTCCTCTAGCGTTGGTGTGTAGTTGGTATGGAACCATTTGGCTTCTTGAAAGTATGCTCTTGCTTGCCTCTTCACCTAAGAAATTAAACATAAACAAGAATGTTGGATTTCTAAGTAAAAAGCGCTTTCCATGCATATAAAGTGTAGCGATGATGCTTACAGTTTCTTTTGCATAGACGAGGCGGTATGATCTTCCTTTTGTGGCCACTTCATTCCCAATTTCTTCATAGAGATGGAGAAGCTCTTTGTAATAAGCTTGCATATACTCTGGTAGTACATCCATGGCGTCAACATCCCACCTGAATTCAAATCCTAAAAAATGACACACTTGACTCTATACAAAATTGATCAAATTTAGTAGTTTGGGAAAGAAAATGTGGATTGTGTACTTTTGGATTGCTTCGGTGATGAGTACAAGTTCTTCCAATGTGCCATAGACATCATAGATATCATCAAGAATGGAAGTCAAGGCCATCGCTTTGGTTAGAATATCTCTGGCCACAACGAACTCCGGCTCGAAATACACTCCTAAGGTCCAGAAGAACAACTCCACAATCCTGTCTCTAGCAAATGGGAACTTCCTAGGAACATCTATGTCCTTCCACCACCTATGATTAAACAACCATAAGCCTTATTGAAGCTATTTTATTTTGACAAATTTGATAGTTTAAATCCTTTTTCACTTGTAAAGGACTATAAAAGTACTGTTTCAAAGGGTAAATTGAAACTAGGTGAGTAAACCTTTGGAACAAGAAAAATCAATAATTTGGGCAATGTTAAAACATAATCTAGAAACTAAATTTAGATTATTCCATCACATGACATTAATGAACCTTGTAATTTTGGCAAGTTCCTTCTGGTGTTGCTCTTGCAATAAGTTGAAATCTAGTTTAGCCAAAGTGAGCAAGACTTCATCATGTGAAGGTTCTTCTTGGTAGAGCAGAATATAATGTCTTGCCTTGAGCCTTGGCAACCCCTTGCGAAGTGGCTGCTTTAGAGCTTGACTCACTTGTTTCGTAAGACTACTACTCACTTTGCTTTTGTTGATTGATTCAAGGTGAGTTGTAGCAAAAGGAAGTGCTTCTTCCAATATAGAATCACCATGACACCTTAAGTGGCAAGCTTCATATAGGCTTAGCAATCCGCTCACATCACTGATAAGTGATTCTTTGAAGTTCCCTTCGCTATCTTTGAATTTGTTAAATACCTCTGTGTGCAACCAACCAACATGGGAAACAAATGTAATCGTTTAGAAATTAGATAAGTAATACAATTGATTAGTGGCTCAGATTTTCTTTTACTTGTTTCTCCTAAAATTCGACATAGCAATAGAAGAACTTCTATGGGTTATCTTATCGGATTGGTTCACTAAATTAAGACATACCCGATGAAATATTATAACCTTGTTGTCGCAACAGTCGAAAGATAAGAGCAGTCAAGTGAAGGTCATCTCCCCTAAAATCTCCATGATCAAGTCGGGAGTAATTATTGTGAATTTGTTCTAATTGTTCATCTATGTTGCGATCAAAATGGTAGTCAACTCCCAAGCGCTGGATCTGATCAATCAAATGAAGCATCTGTGAGGGCTTGTTGACGACATCAATCAGCATCTTCCTCACCTCTCCTTTCAAATCCTCAATTTGTTCCTCCACTTTTCCAAGGAATTTGAACTCCTGCAAATATATCATATGCTATTTCAAATAAAAGCAAGCATGAGACACGTATTTTGTACAAAATAAACTTAATTTTGATGACCTGTCTGTAAATCCTATCTAGGGTTTTTAGTATTATTCACATGACACGCGAGTTAAGACCCATGCGAACCACAATCATATGAGAGGGGAAGTTAAATGCCATGTAGTGATGTTTCTTGTGGCGGAGGACATCCAGAGGTCGGTGAAGCTTTAAGAGTGCTTTTGGACTAAAAATACAAACGTTAAGTTCAAACAAGAGTCATTATAAACTCTTAAGGGACTACATAGACTAGACAACGTGATCGTTTGTTGCTTTATCGAACGCTTGGCATTGATGTGGTGGAACGTGAACGGGACACTGGCCCTACAAGAAAGAGAGAAAGAGTGGTCGTGCTCTTATGAGGTGCCACCGGAGCACGAGTAGGTTTATGACGGACGGACACCTCGCTAGGCCTTACTATATGAGGGCGGAGAATACTGAAGTAGGTCTACAAAATGCAACCGCAAGAAAAATCACTAACCATTGAGGTGTAGGGAGAAGCATATTTAAGGAAGTAATCACCCCATATGCTTGGATGATAACCTGCCAACCGGCGTTCAATCACTTGACCTATTCCTTCATACGGAGGAGAAGATGGAATTGCTGAAATCTGATGAGACATTTCTTTTTGCTATTTTTTTGATTTAGGTGTCTGAACAAACATAGATGAAGAACACTAGAGGGTAGAGACTTTTCTGTGAGTGTCCAAACCTTGTTGATTGGTATTTATAGGCTACATCTTCCTATGTTGCAAAGGTCGAGCGAACAAGGAAAAGGAAACACGAAAGTTTATTTTTATCTAAACTTTCAACTTTGTTTGCATATCATTCCACTCTTGAAAAGTTGGTAAGCGGATGAAGAAAAAGGTAACTAAAAATGTAAGATATTCAATGTTTATAAAGGATCAGAAATCACCTAAAATAGGAGTCGAACTTCATTTAAGAAATTGGTCAGAGTGATTACTTGTGAAATATTCCAAAAATAAAAGATAATTTACCGAAAAAAAATAGAATAAAAGGGCATGAAGTGTGTGGACTTTTTTTTTAGAAGGAAGAAGCGATATTGAGAGGTAACGTACAATAGGATTTTGAATGACGAATTCACGACACATTGAAACATTCATGGACATGAATTAAGAATAAAGAGGGAATGAAATGCCATCAGTTCCTTCTCTTTTCTCAGACTCTGCCCTTCTTCTTCCATGGCAATCTGAGGGGGTAGTTGAAATGAAAGATGCTTTTCGGCTGCATAAAGGAATTGATAAATAGTTTCTACGAACCAGTACCAACATGATATCTTTTATGGAGTGCTGATAAATAGTCTCTACGAACCAGTACGAACATTATATCTTTTTTCAAGTGGGAAAAATTAACATGAGATCTTTAATTAATTAGCAATTGCTTCACTAGGAGCACTATAAACGAAAGATGCTTTTCTGTAGATGCTTTTGATGAAAAAGCAAAAGATGCTTTTACCCCTTGCCTTGTCTTCTTTTAGTTCAAGCATGTTGCACTTGTTTATCTGAATTTGTGAAATCGATAAAAAGCTCATGATTGAGCTGAAACGCAAATGGAAATGTGGGGAAGACATGAAGAAAGGACCTACCTATTGATTATGAATGTGATTTCATATTTTAATTTTATTTAAAATGAATCAAAATGGCTATAGCGCAACATGCCAACTGTTCCATTATAATGAATCTATTTAAGGGTGCATTTATTTTTGGAAAATTTCATGATAAAGAAAAATATTTTCTATGGAGATCATTTTCAAGGAAAATGTATTTCCCTTTTTAGACGAGGAATTTTATTTACTTATTTAAAGCATGACTATTTTCCTTGATCGTAAATGATTTCCAATTGACTTCTCATTTTTAATAAGCCAAACACGTGAGAATTCGGAAAATAAATTAGCAGAAATTTTTTTCACTCAACCAAATACTCCGTAACTTTCATATTTGGTTTCCTGAAGGTAGATAATAAACAGAAAAGATTTGACGATGAAAGAAAACAAAACCGTTCTCTCTCTCTCTCTCTCTCCCTCTCTCCATAGCGAACTTTCGGGTTGCTTCATCTTCTCTTCAAAATGATCCTAAACATTAGCTTTAACAACATAAGATCGCTCAATTTGGCATAGGTTTTTTAAGGTAAATCATCATTTGTTAAATGACTTTTCGCTCTGCTATGTAACTCATACGTTTGGAATAAAAGTATGGAAGGTGTTTGTGGAAATGCCAATTCAGGATGTTCTTATCTTGAATTCTACAATGACATTTCTTTCTCCTTCCTACTTTTCTAATTTGGAAGCTTACTGCAGTTTAACTCTTCGATTACTTTTCTGGAATGGAGAAGTGAAGTTCGATGAACACTGAGAATTTGAGTTTGTTGATTATTTGCAATTTCTTTTGGGAAATCCATTATGTAGGTTGTTTTATTTTGATTAACAGAACTCAAAATTCATACTCATGTAGAAGTAATGTCTCAAACAAAAATTTTGATATCATCTTAGTATATTGTAATAGGAACAAAATACAATGATGGAGAGAATAATTTTTGAAAGTAAGATAAGACCATTGAAAAGTTTTTTCCACCTCATTTTCAAGTACATCACCAAAAAAGATTCATTATTCTTGAAAATGATTTTCATGAAAATAGTTTCCAAACAGCTATAAATCAGTCATATTTTTTTAAAAATGATTTTCAGAAAAAAATAGTTTCTCCATCCATAAATTTTTTGCCAAACAAATCCTAACTTGATATGATATGACTGAATTACTCTCTAAAACTTTCAAAAATTAGAAAATTGATTGATTTCTTATCTGTAGATCTATAATTTGTTCGATGAAACCAAATGAGTGTCTGGCGCATCAAGAGATTATCAATATATAAGATACTTGTGTACCTTTCTAGAGTTCTTTTTCAAGGTTTTTTTTTTTTTCTTTTCACAAATTTGTTGGCATATCGTCACGTTCAACGAAGGGTTAGAGATCATCTAACCAACGAAGAAACAAGTATCCAGAATTGCCAGGTATTCAATGACGACAAAGGGTTAGAGATCACCTAGCCCCTTCTCCCCCTCCATTTCCAATTTTTAAGCCAAGTTTGAAAAAAGAAAAAGGAAAGCAAACTCATAAGTGACGACAAGTAAAAATGAAAAATGCACGTGGTTTATAATAGAAGGCGAAATTCAATTGCTAAGTTGGCTGGCTGAAGAATGATCAACGACAACCTTGTACGATGCTAACTCGCTGTTCTACCCTATCATGCCATGATCCGACAAATTTCCCTTGACAACTGGGATATGAACAGACGCTCCATTAACCTTGAACCATTGGGATTTGTCAGTGCATGATTCAACGTTTCAATATAATGATGCACAGGCAAAGAAATAGCTCATATAAATGAGGGAATGACCATTGCTTGATTTGTCCGAATAAGGGTTTACATTTGGGGAAAAAATGTTGGACCATGTTGTTTAGGGCTATTAGTGCTGACTTTCAGCGTCGGCTAGCTGCATTGGCAAAAAAATTGATAAAATTGCCATGTCGGATTTTTGGTGTCCCAAATTAGTGATGGCACTTATGTGATCATTTTATTTTTTAAAAAGTATCATTGATCCGACGAAAAGTTTTGGTATCAAAGTAGGTACCGTACAAGAGTCATTGGCACATGCTCGTTACCACCAATCTTTTGATGTTGTCCATGGATGTTCTACAAGAAATGACCCTACGATTTGCTATCTATTAATCCTTTTGAGTATATCAATATCTAAAGACATCAATTTAATGAAAGATTGACATGGTATCTCCCAGGCATCATCATGAAATCTTCATCATATTACACTTCTTCTCCTTTCGTCGATATCTTTCTTTGCAAACTCTTAGGAGTTGTTGATATCGTCATAATCAATCTCGATACTCTCTTAGGCATCTGCACTCATCATGAAAATATTAGTACTAATAATAATTTTGGAATCATCAAAATTTTATAGGGATGTTTTGCCGACAAGCTCAATTCTGTAATCGAAAAGAAGCAATTGGCAGGTGCACCATGCTGCTCGATACCCAATGAATTTTTGGTCAATAAGGAAAAGAACCAAAAGCAATTTATAAAAAAGAGATTCTGCGCATGTGCTAATATAAAGAAAAGAGTTCTCGGTCAATTATGGGACCGACTTAGCGACACAGAAATATTGTGGGATGTACTTATGGCTCTATTCAAGGCAAGAAAGGAAGGAAATCGACAAACTCCTGAGCTGCTTTACATTTTAAAGAAATAATATCGATACATAATATTCGGCACGTTTTTGTCTCATACGTTCCCGAAGGAAAATCGGCCGACGTGGCAGCTTTTTGATTTGTACGATGAAAATTGGCTAAGAAATGACTAGAAAAGGACAATCATACTGCCTCTTCCTCGCAAAAGCAGGGGTGAGCCATTGAACGTTACATCAATCAAATGGAATGTTTTCTCAATTGCAATGTTTACTCGGTCCACTTGCTAACAAAATATCGGAATTTTAGATAAGGACGAAAGACTATCATACATCCAACCCCACCAAGTACATTAAAATTTGAATATTGACGGGACGATGCTTCTGACGGTTTACCATACAGCGACCATAAGATGGCGAAGGCCTTGGCAGTTTTTGGTGGGCTCACAGATGACATTATTGGACATAAGGTATATAAAAGCTATAGCAGTGAACAACATTATTTTATCTAAATTTTGTCCAATAGAAATTTCCATGAGAAATTTGTTTACAATTTGAGCAGGAGAGAAGTCATGTGGGATCTTCAGTGGAGTGTTCATGAAACGATGTGCAGTTACGTAAGAAGAGGCTAAGGAGGAACTCTATAAACAAGCGGTCGCTTCTGGGAAGGACATTAACAAAGAGTTGTGCCGTCCGACCATCATCCCCATGCTACTCCTTGTGCGAAATCTCAATCTCACAAGCTCCGTCCATGTGGTGTCTAATGAAAAAAGATCACTAATCTCATGCTGGATCCAAGTTCAAAGAGCTTGTGACTTGTCTGCTCATCAATCCACTGCCAATGTGATGATTTGGAGGAACAAGTTTAATAAGCAAGCCCTCATATATTGCATTACACTTGACCATTGCTATTCTCTGGCTTGAGAGGCCCGTGTAGATTTGAGGATGATTATCAAATTAGTCCTAAAACTATTGTGTAGGTACGAATTCATTTCTAAACTTTTTAATTTTGTTAATGTAGTCATATGCATTTTCACAAAATTTTGATAGTCTTTCCAGTCAATTGCCATTGCAAATCCTTGATGTGGCATCCACAAATTACCAACCGTCTCATAGGGCATGTCAACATGGATAACTTACTTGAAACACTGTCCTATAGCAATTCCTAATGTCAATTGATTGAAAGGACTATATTTGAATTTCATGCAAAGGTCTTAACTATATTGGTAAAATTGAAAAATTTAGAACTAAATTGACATTTATACAATATGATTAGGATTGAATTGGTAATTTTCCTATATTTAGGTTTTAAGGGATTGGAAATAAAGTAAAAAAGTTTTAACGTTATTGTTGATACCTAAATTTTGGCATCCTAAATTATTTGATTGCATATAAAATTAAGGATTGATCTTGACCCCTAAAAAAATTATTAATTAAGTTGCATATAGATTTTAGGAATACCTTGCATTGGTAGTTAAGCTCATAAATTGCATTTAAATTAGATCGGCGGTGAATGGACTTAATTGAAGATTCTGAACTTAATTGAATTATTTGGGAAAAAGTACATCTCAAGTGGCAAAACTTAGCATAGATGGACAATAAGTGCCAAAACTTCCAAAATGTACATTTAAGTGTTTTTTTTTTTTAAATTGGACACTTAAGTGCTAATTCTTGGGAGGCTTGTCAGAAACCTAATGTGGCATTATATTATTAATAAAATCGATTTACATGGTTGCGAAAATTCTACGTGGCTCACAGTTGGCACTTATGTATTTATTTTTTCCTCGATTTTGGCACTTAAGTATATATTTTGGAAGTTTTAGTACCTATGTGTCCACTTATGCCAAGTTTTGGCACTTGGGGTGTTCACACCTTGAATTATTTGGATTAAGCCTAGAGATAGAACTCAGCTGAGCCATGGAGATAGAGTGTCGGATATCGCAAGTGTGGAGGACACTTAAGTGTCAAAATTTCGAAAGGCATACTGAAGTGTTAAAATCGGAGAAGAATGGAATACTTAATTGCTAATGGTGAGAAATTTTGACTAAAATACTGACGTGGCAATTCTCTTTTAAAAAAAGTATCCATATGGCACTATAAGCCCCTAAAATCAATTAGATTTTTTTAAAAAAAGCAGTGGCAATTGTTCAATGAGGGTTGTGGAGGTCATCGTCGCCGTTGCCCAACCATCGTTGGGAAGGGTCGGGAACGGTGGGGCGCAAGTCAACCAAGGTCCCTAGGTCTTGAGTAGTAGCTGGTGACTCTAGCCGACCACTAGCGAGGGCCTACATGCCTTCACCTAGATGTGGGTTGACGATCACAACCCTCGCCTAGAGTGGTTGGTGGCCCTTGGCTCGATTGGCCGAAGGCCACGAACCTCACCTCAAATCTATGCAAGGGCCTACAAGCCATTCCCGACAGTCAACCAAGGTCGCCAACCAATGGGCACTGTTTGGCAACCTCGACAAACCCTTACTCCACTGTCACTAGCCCTTCTCGACGATGGTGGGACAGTGGTGGCAAGGGCTGTGTAGACCTCACCGAACCCTCTCCATTTCCCTTTTTTAATATTAGTTTTTAACTTAATTTAATTAATATTTATATTAAAAATCATGTCAGCACCAAAACGATGTCATTTTGGCTCTTTTTTGCTGACTAAGCTTTCCGACGAGCTATGTAGGCAATTTATATTATTAAAAATAAGTTATGTTGGATTTTCGACACCCTTCATTGGACTCGGTACATAAATGTCCCAATTTTTAGAATAAGTAATACTTAAGTATACCTTTTAGAATTTTTGGCACTTAAGTATCCTTCTTGTCAAGTTTTGACATTTGTGCTATACTTCTGCCCATGGAGATACTGTTGAAAATCACATGAGGAAAAAGGGGTTTCATGAGCTTAACTAAATGGGTTTAACTCATGAAAATTAGAATTAACAAGAAGCTTTAAGCTTAATTTGAATAAAGGCTATACGGAGTTAAGCCTATTATTGAGAATAAGCCCACAAGAGATAAAAGAGTCAAGCCCATAATTAGATTTGGGAAAAACCTAATTGGCACTATAATGACTCTTAACCCTCATAATCAAGAGGTCGGCAAAACATCAGTTAGAAAGCACATTAGAGAAAAACACATAAAAGAGAGGAAAGAGAGCTTTGAAAGGAAGAGTCTTGGCGGAGACGCTCCTTGTGGCCACAACCCCTTGACAACACCAACCTCCTGACAGCTAAGTTTTGTTGTCATCCAAAAATATTAAAATTTATTCACGTTAGCACCAATCATGCCAGGAAGGACGGCTAGTCTTAATGTTAATAATCTTTTGCCAAAAAATTGGCTGAATGAACTTAATTGATAAAATTGAAAAATGTTTAAAACATTAATTGATACGATTAAAATATTTATGACCGAATTGATATAAATACAACAAATTCAGTACCTTTTGGATAATTTTTCCAAAATCTTGCATCTTTTTCACATACCAGAAAAAATCCGGTTCAAGTTCCAATCCTATCAAACGAACATATTTTACGAGAAATTACTTTTGTTCTCAAAGTGCCATGGCACAACGACACGAGCTCCTACCAAAAGGGCTAGCAACCAATCAAATTTCATGGGCCCAAACTGGAAGCCTCAAAAAGCCCATCACTATTTTTTAGGCCAGAGCCCATGTCAGTCAGTTCTCTCCGGGTCGAATCGCAGTTCAGCGAAAAACTACGTTTTCAGCTATAATCAGCTGACCAAGATCGAAGTGGGTTTTGCTCTCTCTAAAACCCCGGGGCTGATCGTGCTTTGCAATGGCCGATTTCCAGACCTCGACTCACCGGGCCAAGTGGATATTCACTCCTCATGATGAGGTAATTCTTTTGAAAATTTCTATTTGAGAGCCAAAAATTTTGGAAGAAATTTCAGCCGTATACTCCATTAAGACGCTGAGAAATGCAGGCTATTGATTCGAATGAGCTGAGTGACTTTCATACTGTGAAATCACCTGCATACTTTTCAGCTTCTTGTAGTACAAGAATATGCAATCTGCTGATGAGCTATGAGGAATCCACGATTATCTGTGATCATTCGCTGTGCTTGGTGGACGTAAATATCTGGTATCTCTTTTCTGCGTTAAGTGAGTAGATGTTCTATTTTTGTGCTAGTACAGGCTGAAAGGTACAAGGCTGCTGCTAATCAAAGAGCGATACAAACTCTGGAGAAGGTTCGGATTTCTTCTTTGTCATCACTGGGTCTATTGTCGACCCAGGTCTCTCCCACTTCGATGGCATTCGCAAACCGTTAGCGACAGCTTTTACTCATGCGGTTTCAATTCATTAGCTTTGATTTTTCCATTGGTCCTCGCTGATTCCTAGTAGAGCACCATGTGAGGTACAGGGGAGATCGGAAATTGTCCAGAAATCTCATGCATCGCACTTCTAGGGAAGCAAAAGGAGTTATCTTCTTCTTGGTTACCCGGCCTTTAGTTCAGAAACTTGCCCATGTGCTTTTGCGTTTCAAGCTCGAGCACTTGCTCTTCAATCTTCATTGATTACTCTGAACTACGGCCAGATTCTTAAGATTTCGGCGAAAAATATTTTAAGATTATGCAGATGCGTGATATATGTACCGAATAACGTCATTAAATGTATCAATATTTCATGAAATGAGAATATAGGGTTAAATTGGTTCCAGAGCAATTCATCGAACAGAAGCAGTTCATTTCCACAAGGCTCCAAGCTCTTTTTGTTCAATCTCAAAACTGAGCAAGGTCAGAGGAGAAACGAATGCGAAGGTACAAGGGGCGTGGAAAATTTTACTTACTTCCGTTTTTTCCTTTTGATGAAACCAACTAGATTTTTACGATTTTATATGAAATCATTCTAAGAGAATATATGAATTATAATTTTGCTTTGGGGTCCAAGAAAACAAGGAAAAATAATATTTGCTTTTGGCTCACGTCACCATTTTGTCACATTTTTATTTTTAAAATTTTTATAAGTGATCAATTTTTTGCCAAAATTTTATAAACAACACCCATTTAAGTTATTCTAGCACGACTGAGTAAATTTTCCAACAAACTAAGCTCAACAGAATCACTTAAAAGTGATCTTTTCAAGCGTTGTCGCATTAAATGATCTTTTAAAAAAAAATTATTAACAAAACATGCGTCATATAAAGTTGTGCGTTGATGTTGTCCTTTTTTGCACAAATTTGCTATACAAATTGGGTAATTTTGTAAACGTATTGACAATCAAGTCACGTAAATAACTTTTTTGACACTTTTGAACTTATTGGAATCTAACGGCTCGAAAAAAAAAAAAAATGTAGACAGTAAAGTGCTACTGGACGATGAGGTTGACTATGGCCAGCGGATCAAGTGACACTTTTGACCATACCACGCAATATAAGCTCTATAAACCTTAAAGAGTACCCCTTTTTCTTATTTTTCCGGCTTTATCTCAAACTTATTATTTCCAGATAAGAGTATATACAACAAGGAAATGAAGATTCAAGTTCACGAAATATGTTTATTGATATATATTTTCTTCATGAAGTACACAAATGGAACCTTACTAACCTCGACATCAAAGCGTTAGGAATTTATAGAAATATTACAATGACATTATACACTAGACTTGCAAACTTAGCAACACCATATCGATATGCTAGTAATGATAATTTTCCACATACATCTAGGACAAATAGGAGTCCAAAGGCATTATTGATAGCCTATTGATTTTGAATAACCAAATTGGTGTGACCACGTTTGGTCCAAACATCACATCGGCAAGGGACTGACGAAGAGCAATGTCACATAATCTTTGAGCTTGGTTCCAGAATGGGTGTAGTTATCTCCATCACTGTATAACACATCCATCGCCCGTGAGAGATTGAGAACTCGTGTGAGAATCGGCGTTGGGACCGCAGTTGGACGAAGAAACTCTTCATTGGTGTCCTTCCAGGCATCATTAACTCGTTTCCGAAGTTCCTTCTCAGCTTCTTGCTCCGACATACCATGTTCTTTCATGAGCAACTCCACCGAAGATACCAAGTGCCCCCTCTTTTGCTCAAACTGCATGTCAAAAGACATTGGTGTCATCAAATTAAGTGGTAAATAATCTAATTTTATTAGAATATCTGAGGATAATTATGTTTTTATTATACATGGTGAGACGAAATGTCATCCATGAGCCTACAGATGGCTTCTGCAGCCTTCACAATCTTGCAGTCACCTAGTGACCATTCAAAAGCATGTTTTGTGACCACATTGCCCATTCCCACAAATGATGTAGTCGCCAACATTCCATAGCCCGTCGTCATTAGTTGAAGGGGCATGTACTCCTCCATCGTTGGTGTGTAGTTGGTATGGAACCATTTGGCTTCTTGGAAGAAGGCTCTTGCTTGCCTCTTCATCTAAGAAATTAAACATAAACAAGAATGTTGGATTTCTAAGTAAAAAGTGCTTTCCATGCATGTAAAGTGTAGCAATGATGCTTACAGTTTCTTTTGCATAGACGAGGCGGTACGATCTTCCTTTTGTGGCCACTTCATTCCCAATTTCTTCATAGAGATGGAGAAGCTCTTTGTAATAAGCTTGCATATACTCTGGTAGTACATCCATGGCGTCAACATCCCACCTGAATTCAAATCCTAAAAATGACACGCTTGACTCTATACAAAATTGATTAAATTTAGTAGTTTGGGAAAGAAAATGTGGATTGTGTACTTTTGGATTGCTTCGGTGATGAGCACAAGTTCTTCCAATGTGCCATAGACATCATAGATATCATCAAGAATGGAAGTCAAGGCGATCACTTTGGTTAGAACATCTCTGGCCACCATGAACTCTGGCTCGAAAAACACTCCTGAGGTCCAGAAGAACAACTCCACAATCCTATCTCTAGCAAATGGGAACTTCCTAGGAACATCTATGTCCTTCCACCACCTATGATTAAACAACCATAAGCCTTATTGAAGGTATTTTATCTTGACAAATTCGATAGTTTAAATCCTTTTTTCACTTGTAAAGGACTATAAAAAGCACTATTTCAAAGGGTAAATTGATACTAGGTGAGTAAAACTTTGGAACAAGAAAAATCGATAGTTTGGGAAATGTTAAAACATAATCTAGAAACTAAATTTAGATTGTTCTATCACATGACGTTAATGAACCTTGTAATTTTGGCAAGTTCCTTCTGGTGTTGCTCTTGCAATAAGTTGAAATCTAGTTTAGCCAAAGCGAGCAAGACTTCGTTGTGTGAAGGTTCTTCTTGGTAGAGCGGAATATAATGTCTCGCCTTGAGTCTCGGCAACCCCTTGCGAAGTGGCTGCTTTAGAGCTTGACTCACTTGTTTTGCACAACTACTGCTCACTTTGCTTTTGTTGATTGATTCAAGGTGAGTTGTAGCAAAAGGAAGTGCTTCTTCCAAGATAGAATCACCATGACACCTTAAGTGGCACGCTTCATATAGGCTCAGCAATCTGCTCACATCACTAATAAGCAATTCTTTGAAGTTCCCTTCACTATCCTTGAATTTGTTAAATACCTCTGTGCAACAAACCAACATGGGAAAAAAAAAGTAATCGTCTAGAAATTAGATAAGTAATATGCTTGATTAGTGGCTTAGATTTTCTTTTACTTGTTTCTCCTAAAATTCAACAGAGCAATAGAAGGACTTCTATGGGTATCTTATCGGATTGGTTCACTAAATTTAAGACATACCCGATGAAATATTATAACCTTGTTGTCGCAATAGTCGAAAGATAAGAGCAACCATGTGAAGGTTGTCTCCATTGAAATCTCCATGATCAAGCCGAGAGTAACTTTTGTGAATTTGTTCTAATTGCTCATCTATGTCGCATTCAAAATGGTATTCAACTCCCAAGCGCTAGATTTGATCAATTAAGTGAAGCATCTGTGAGGGCTTATCCACAACATCAGTCAGCATCTTCCTCACCTCTCCTTTTAGATCCTCAATCTGTTCCTCCACTCTTCCAAGGAATTTGAACTCCTACAAAAATATCACATGCTATTTCAAAGAAAAACGAGCATGAGATACGTATTTTGTACAAAATAAAGTTGATTTTGATGACCCTATATGTGTATCTTATCTAGGGATTTTATAGACCAGTCAAATAGGTATGTTAGATCGGGTCAAAATGATCTGACTTAAATTGACCAATTTAAATGGTTTTGGTCTTTTTATATTTATTTTTATACAAAACAAATCTAATGATATATGTTCGACCTAACATATATCTGACTCAACCCATTTTACCAAAATACTTCTATATTTAATCCAATTTAGAAAAAATCATATCCAAGCAGACATGAAAGTAAGGTTGAGTGAAGATGAAAGAAAGTCATAGAGGTGGGTTAGATTTAAATAATTTGTAAACTTATTTAACACTAATATTATTTTGTGCTTTATCAATTTAAATCCATTTGTTGAATATAATTAGCCCATATAACATTTCAGCCCATCAAATATGAATTAAGAAATTGGTCTACAATCCATTTTGACAGATGTAGTATTTCAATTGTATTCACATGACATTTGAGAATTAAATCCACAAGAACCATGACCATATGAGAAGAGGGAGTTAAATGCCATATTGTGATTTTCTTGCAGCAAAGGACATCCTATGGTCACTGAAGCTTTAAGAGTGCTTTTGGACTAAAAGGAAAGAACAACTAAAAATCCTAAATTATGTCCATTTTGACACATTTACTTTGAACTTTTCTTTTTGTAAAATAACCCCAAACTATACCTATTATGATACATTTACCATAAACTTTTTCTTGTGGCATAAAAAACCCTAAAACTTGTACTTATGTGATACATTTACCATTTATCAAAGTTCCTTTAGATGATTTTCTAGCCAAAACAACATTATTCTTATTTAACTTAAGTCATGTGAGGTATATGTCAAAGTCGTTTGGTTTTCGACATCCAAATAGTTAGATTTTTAGTGGTGCTCATTGATTAAATCATGACGGAGGGTAAATATGTCACACCAGCACAAGTTTAGAATTTTTGATGTTATAAAGAAAAGTTTAGAGTAATGTGTCATACTAGAGGTAATCAATTTTTGGTCCGGTCTAGTTCCCAATTTCTAGGACTAGGGAGTAGATTGACCAATTTTGGAACCAAGAACTAAACTGACTGACTAGTCCGGTCTGTTCCAGTCTAGTCCAATGGAACCATTCAATTTTCCTAGAATTTCACCCAATCAACTTTTCCGAAAGAATAAAATAAGTTATTTTTCCATAACAAAATGTGTGGATAGATGAAAACATGCCATAATCTTATAGTTTTTACTCGAGAAAGACAAATAGAGAGAAATTGAGAAAGTTAGGGTTTATTAAGAAATTAAAAGAATAATTATGCATATTGCTAATCTAGTCTAGTCGGTTTGGTTCCTGTTTGGACCGACCAGCCAATGAGGTATAAAATAGGAACCAAGAGCCGGACTGCTGCCTATGGAACTGTCCAAAATGCGCCGGTCCAGTCTGGTCCGGGCGGTTCCCGATATGAACGGTTCCCATTGCACACCCCTATGTCATACTAGGCATAATTTGGAATAATTGGTGACATTTTCGTAGACTAAAAATACAAGTGTTATGTTCGAACATAGAGACCTTATTAACCCGTAAGTGACTACACAATGACTTGACAACTGATCAATTTTCCGTTGCTTTATCGAACACTGGCACGTGGAGGAGACATAGGTCATGCAAGAAGTTCTTTCAGAAGAAAATAAAAACAACTATGCGCATGTGCAGAGAACGAAAACAAAAGAAAGAGATAAGATAAAAACAGCAAACCATTGAGGTAGAGGGAGAAGCATAATTAACGAAGTAATCACCCCATATGCTTGGATGATAACCAGCCGACCGACGTTCGATTACATGGTCTGCTGTTCCTACATACGGAGAAGAAGATGAAATTGCTGAAATCTGAAGAGACATTTCTTTCTCCGTATTTTCTAAATTTTGGTGTCTGAACAAATATAGACGAAGAGCACTAGAGGGTAGAGACTTTTCTGTGAGTGTCCAAACGTTATGGATGCGTATTTGTAGGCCATAGGATCCTACGTCGAAAAAGTCGAGCAGTTATAGAACAGAAAAAGCAATAGTTTATTTTATCCAATCGCCATCTTTTTCGTGTAGTTTCTATTTCGTGATGAGTCGCGAAATATCAGTTGATTTTATCAAGTCAGCTGCCAGTCTTAGTTTATTACAGTAATTCGGATTCAGAGTCTAAACCTCATTGGCTATTATAGTCACTCCAAGTCATACGTAATTGCAGATCGGTAAGCATGTAATAATTTATGCGAGTTTTTGACGCCTAGAGATTGACGTCATACAGGTGATAAAGTAAGAAGACAACCACTGCCATTTTGTCTCTTTCTCAAAGGACAAAGAACATATTATCAAGCCAATGCACATACTTTTACATGCTTGGACTGCTTCATCTTCTTTCTTTCTAACCAGGCGTTGTCATGCCTGGCGCCTTCTTCCCCCTCGCCTTCAATGTTAAATTCTTGCTCTCTGTACGCCAGACACATTTGAAAAAAAAAAACACAGAGCTTTTACATCCATGGAGAAATGATTTCGCGATTTGTTATCCAATATTACTTTTGAGTATATCATCATACAAAGACATTAATTTAATGAAAGATTGACTAGGGTATTTCCAAGGCTTCATGAAATGTTCATTGTATTAGATTTGTTCTCCTCTTGCTAATTTCTTCATCGGTCATTGCTGAACTTATTGCTATCATCACAATCAGTTTTTATGCTACCATAGGCATCTGCACTTATCATGAAGATATTAGTACCAATGATAGTTTTGGAATCATAGAAATCTTATAGGGATGTTTTCCCAACAGAATTAACCTAGTAATCAAATCGAATTGGCCTTACCTATTCCAAGTTTCACACCAAGGCTAATTTAGTTTCTTTGGGTAAAAAATTTCAGAACTGGTGCCAATTCAATTTGTGATTCTTGACCTTGAACTGATCTGTTCTATTCAAGAATCAACCTTTTCTAAACTAGTTTCAAGGCCAATTTTTGGATAGGACCTCTTTTGAATCGGTTCAAAACAAAATGCTACAAATCGCTTAATTGAGAATATCTTTAAAAAAAAATGATGTTGAACTTCCAAAATAAATAGGCCACTATGATGTCCAACATGTGAACTTTTGCAAAAATGATACATATGATATAGCAATTACATAAAAAGTAACTTGAATGACAAAAATTAGGTCGATTCACAAATTAACCCTAGAACGAGTCTAGAACCAGCCTACAAGTGGCCAGTTCGATTCCAAATAGGTTCTAAGGTTGACCGATTCTAAAAACTAGAAACCGACTATAATAAGGTAGGTACTAGGTTTCTCATTTAGAACTTATCCATTGTGGAGCCAGTGATATGAGTTAGCAATCAAAAAACAAACAAAAGAATTATTTTATGTCATAATTTATTTTACTATAGATTCAATTCCACGGAACTTCTTAGTTCACCTACTCCATTCAATGCTCATCATGTCCTTTAAGAGTTGGTGAACGTAAAATAAACAAATGAATTCTTTTGTGTAATGTTTTATTTTACCGTTGACTCAATTCCACATAACTTCTCAATTCACCTATCCTATTATAAACAAAAGAATTCTTTAATGTTATGTTTTTTATTTTTACAATAAACTTGATTCCATGGGACTTTTAAATTCACCCACCTCATTTCAAATGCATCATTTCCCTTTTGATTTGGTGATCATAAAAAGTATATGTACTAAAAGTCTTAAAACTTATCACGAAAATACAATTAAACCTTGAAATTTATGAAATGCGAAATCAAATCTTAAAACTTGCTAAATTGATACAACCAATTCATTTTATTAACTTTGTCTAATTTGGCAAATGAAACTTATTTTATTATTTTCTCTCTCCTACAGGATGCTGATGTAACTAAAACATGAAAGGTAAAGTTAAAATGATGTCATTTTGGCAAAGTATGATTTTTTAAATTAAAATATAATTTAAGTTAAATTAAAAAATTAAATTAAATTAAATTAAAAGGAAGGACGGAAGAATTAGAACGATGAGGCCCCACTGGACACTGGCCGACACTGCCCCATTATTGCTAGAAAAGACTGGCGATGGTCGGGGATAGCCAGCCAATGGGCGGCAAGAGTCACTAGACCAATGAACTTCTCAATTCACTCACCCCATTCCACACGCAATATGTCTCTTATTGGTTTTGATGAATAAATAAACAAAATAATTCTTTTATATTATGTTTTATTTTATTGGAGACTCAATTCCACGAAACTTCTCAAATCACCCACCTCGTGTCACATGCATCATGTCCCATGTCTCTTCCATCATCCGATTGTGATGTTACTTATCTAATAATTATACCTCATGCTGTTCCTAGTTCTGATGTCTCCTAAATTAGCTCAGTATTTTTCCAATCCTCTCCAAACATTGAATTAGCTAATTTTCTTTTCCTTCTTCTTATTGAGTCACATTTTGGTAGAAAATTATATTTAACTCGACTTGGCTCTAGTTAGCAGTTCATTCCGCATGCATTCCATACCATGCCATTGCTCAACCCAACCAATGTTGTTGGAATAATACTTTGCCTTTTCTTCTTTTTTGGTTAGGGATGGTGTTTGTATAACTACTTATGTGACATGTGATTTAGTTAATACTATTGTAATTAATACTTGCTTTAACTAATGTATTTCAAACTTCAAACCCCTAGAGCAAAAATTATAGAAAAAAAAATCACCCATCACTCCTAAAATCCGTAAAATGGTCAGTTTCCTAATTAACTAAAGTCTAACTATGCTTATTATATGTATATGTGCTGAGTATCACAATTAGGGAGGAAGTTCACTTTGGATAATTTCTAATGCAAAGTGGCTGGCATTTTACTATTATAGACGACACCTTTGATGTTTATTGCACATTGGAAAAACTAGAATTCTTCATTGAAGCAATTGAAAGGTACGGTCGGCACTTTGATGCTTTTCTTAGTTTACCAGTTCTAAATTACTTAATCTAATTCGATCAAAACTTGAGCTCATGTGGTATGTCGATGCCAAGATATGGATTGCAAGAATACATGCTAGCTTGCTACAAGATGCTTCTTAATTTGTATGGTGAAAATTGGCTAAGAAATTACTAGCAAAGGACAATCCTACACAAATGAAGCGAAACAGCTGTTGAATGTTACATCAATCAAATGCAATATTTACGGGGAAAGAACATTAGGAGTGCTAAAACTTTCGTACGATGCTTACTTTTGTGTTAAAACTTTTTTTTTCGCTCACTTGAATGCCAAATTGGAGTGAAATCGTTCATACCTTGATTTTTTTAATGATTTTTCATATTTTTTAAAATAATTTTCAATTTCCAACGTGGTTTCTTTTCGTGTAGCAATAAAGAACGATGTTGTTTCTCTTCGTGCAATGGTAAAAAATGGCATCATTTCTCTTCTCATCTTGTCTTTGACTTCTCTTCTTCTTTTTGCCTTTTTTCCTTTAGGGCTAGCGAGGGTCACTGGTGACCCTCGTTAGTCACAGAACCCTCACCTTGGGCCACGAAGGCCGAAGGTGAGGCCGTTGGAGCTCGGTTGGCCATTGGCGAAGGCTATCGCGGCCTCGCTTGTGGTTGGCGAGGGTCTCACTGGCCTTCACCCAGATCTGGCTAGCGAGACCCTCGCCAGCCGTAGGTGAGGCTGCGATGGCCTTCATCAATGGCTGGCGAAGCTCCGACAGCCTTGTCTCGGGCCTTCGTGGTCCAGGGCGAGCGTTTCGCAGCTAACGAGGGTCACCGGTGACCCTCGCCGGCTCTGAAGAAAAAAAAAGCAAAAAAAAAAATCGAAAAAATTAATATATATATACATATATATTAAAATATTGTCCACCGACAGCTACGTTATCTTTCTGGCAACAACGTTAGCTTTTGTGGCAGCTAAATCGGAACTGGCACTCAAGTGAACGTTTTTTAAACTTACGGCACTTAAGTGAGCGAAATTTTTTTTCAGCACTACAGTGAGCACCATACGAAAATTATGGCACTTCTAGTGTTCTTCTGCCTAATATTTACTCTTCCAAAACAAATGAGAGATTATTGATGTTATTTGGGTGGGGGGTGGGACTGACCCATCTCCATCTGCTTGGGGTTTGATAGTGGCGAAGTCCATGTCCAGTGGAAAATGTGACAATTTGAGTCGTATAAGAGGAACTCAACGTGACAGAGAACACTCTTAGCCAGTGTCAACAAGCCTAATGAAGATTTGAATGCATTTCAATCAAGATATTTGACATTATGTGGTAATTTATGTTAGATATTCGCCACGTGCGCAAAAGCATACTTCCTCAAACCTGCCGTATTCAACCCATTCACATTATTTGTTTTGTTACATGATACCCTAACAACCCTCTCAAAAGATAGCAAAATTGCCAGGTGACCAATTAGCATAGACATCGGTGGTTGTGCTCCGTCAATTTTTGCGCATTACATTTGACTTTATTCAAACAACACAATGCTGTCATAATATTTAAACATAAAACAGTGGCTTCATCTAACCGTCCATAACGGTGTCACAAAATTTTACTTGATATCAGAGTAAAGAGTACTGAGTTCAAATTTTTCTAAACCTTTGATACTCAGATGAAAACTTGCCAATTGTCATTTACACAGAGAATAAAATTTAGGTATGTGAACGAATAAAATGAAATTGCTGAAATCTAGAGGGGCATTTCTTTTTCACTATTTTCAATATTTAGGTATGTGAACGAATATAGAGAAGAACACTAGAGGGGAAGACTTTTGTGTGATTGTCCGAACCTTGTTGATGGGTATTATCAGCTATAGTGTTCTATGTCGGAAAAGTCGGGCAGATAAGGAATAGAAAATGCGAAGTTTATTTTATCAAAGCATGCTCTTCCCCACGTATTTTCTATTTCGTGATGAGTCTCAAAACATTATCTAATTTCAAGGTCAGATTGATATGCCGTGGTTATTCATGTATAGTACAGGACAGTTGAATAGCTCATGAATGCGGCAATGGAAATAGGACAACTAAGAATTTGAACTGATTATAGTGTGCGCTGTCAAGGCTAATAGGAAAAAAGACTTTAGAAGTGCAATAACTTATATATAAGGCACTTACTTTGATGTCTAAACTTTTCACCATATCACTTAAATGGCCAGTTGGAGAAAATGATCACTTAAGTCTCTCCAACAACTAATTTCGGCAACAAAACCCTATGTTACATTTTTTAATAAAGGGTTAATTCATATGTGCGTGACTTTAAAAAAAAAAAAAAAAAACTCCAACGTAAATTGTGACGTAGCCTTTCTGTACCTAAATGACACCGTATCCTCTTTGGCTAAACAAATCTCTCTGGCGCCGCTTCTTCTCCCTCGCCTTTCGTCCCCTCAATTGCAAGCTCTTTAGCTTCGGCAATGACCCCACTTTCTCTCCCTACCACGGCTGGATCGACACCGTCCTTGAATCTAACGACCTCGACCTCGCCTTTTGGGTTTTTAGCCTCTTTGCCCCCAGTGGTGCCCTCATGAGTTTCATCTTCACCGTTGATTGGCTCGGCCTTGTGAAGTTCGTGCTCCCGAACCAATAGCTGCCGGAGTGGGCCCGCTCATGCTCTACAACACCAAGGATGGCCGCGTGCTGGCCAAATTGTGCTCTCTATGTTGACCAAATTGCCTTCTAAATTAGGGTTAGAAGAAATTATGGAAATTGCTCGATTTGTTTGAATTGGGGTTTGAAGAATTTGGAGAAATTGCTCGATTTGTTTGAATTACGGTTTATATTTGGGAAAATAAATGTTGAACGTCATTTAGGGCTATTAATGTTGATTTGGAGCGTTAGCAAGCCACATCAGCCATAAAAAATGATAAAATTACCATGTCATATTTCTAGTATCCTAATTCGGCGATAACACTTAAATGATCGTTTTTTTAATTAAAAGTGGCACTTAAATGGTTTGACGACAACTTTTAAGGTGAGCGTTATATCAAAATTATGATATTTCTAGTATCCTTTTATTGGGCTAATGCATGTTTATGATTGCTTGTCCTCTATTCTTTTTGCAAGAAGAGGGTTTGGTTTGTTTTTTTACGATTGAGTCCTAACGTACAAAGAACAAGAATTTAACCTTCGATATGTCCAAGAGCAATTCGATGGTCCCCATTCTTGCTGTGTTGTTTCTGACTTGGAGTAAAACGTGAAGATGATTGTGCATGTGGAAAGAAGGTGCGGATTCTAGAGTGTCAAAACTTGGCACGGGGAGACACTTAAGTGTCAAAAGTCATGAAATGTACATTTAAGTGTCAAAATCAGAATAAAATAAATTAGTTAAGTACCAACGGTAAGAAAATCTAGTCAAAATGCACATATGGCATTTTTTGGCGACTTTGTTTGTTGACGTGGCAATGTTTTCTTAAAAAATTGTCTGTGTGGCAAAGAAATGCCTTATCAACCAAGAAAACCCTCAAAAATCGATTTATTAAGGTGGGGGGGGGGGGTCAAGGGTCACGTGAGGCCTGTGTAGCCCTCATTGCCACTACTGTTGCCGCACCATTGCTAGGAAGGAGCAACCAATGGCCGAAGGCCCTTGGCCTAACTGGGCAAGGACTAGTGACCCTTGCCGGATTTGGGGGAGGGTCATGATCCTCGCCCCAGATCTAGGCGAGGGCCTGCAAGCCCTCACCGCCGATTGGATGGGATCGCTAGTTGGCCGGGGTCATCAGCCACTGGCTAGGGCTTGGCAATCTCGGTTGACCCTTGTCCCACCATCGCAAGCTCTTCCTAGTGATGGTGGGGCGACGATGACGGCGGTGAGGGCTACATAACCCTCACCCAACCCTCACTCCCTTTTTTTAAAATTTTTTTATATTATTTAATTAATATTTACATTAAATGCCACATTAGCACCAAAACAATGTCGTTTTGGCTGAGTTTTTATTAACTCAACTTTTCAACGAGCCATGTAGGTAAGTTATATTATTAAAATAAGTCATGTTAGATTTCCGGGGATCTTTGTTGGAGTTAACACTTAAGTGACATTATTTTCAAAAAAAGTGGCACTTAAATGTATTTTTCATAATTTTTGGTACTTAAGTGTTCCTTCGTGCCAACGCACCAAGTTTTGGCACTTCATATGTTCTTTTGCCATGTGGAAAGTATTTTGGAAGTTGTTGTTGCTACGTATTTCATACATTTATTGCGTGCATAGATTGATGACATTTCTGCTACAACACATGACACTTCTGAGGGGGGAAAATATCCACTTTAAAAAAGAGTCTATTGCTTTACTTGTTATATGTACATGCATAGAGTACTAAATTTGGAGGTGAAGTTGACTTTGGAATATAGAAAGGGGATGTTAAGGCTGGATCCTCCTACTATAATGAGCCTCTTCGAGGAAAGGGCTTATAAAATGAAACCATGAAACAAAAATAAAGATTAGGCGGTTAAGGGGAATAAATATGGACACCCCATTTATTTTACAAAAAATAATTGATTTAGAAAATATTTTCCTAAAAATGATTATTTATATCATTTGAAATTATTAGTTAATGGAAAATGTATTCATTATTGACAATAATTTAATTTTTCGTTGATTTATTTTGGTAAGCTATATAACAGATTGTTTTAGGAATGTACTTTTCAAATTATTCAATTTTCACAAGACAAACACAACCTTAATTCCTTTTTAATGTGTTACAACTATGCATGATATATAAGTAATACTTTCTAGACCTAATCAATTAGATTACTAATTTAGATGAATTACTCTTGAAGATCACATCCAAATGACGCTAGTTGATGAGAGTTACTTCAAGTGAAAAAAAAAAAAACAAAGAAAGAAAGACAAATTCATTTGGACTATTTTCTCAATTCCAGTTAAATGCATCTTGATCTAGTATGAGTTGGTAAGGATGAGCAATGGGGTCAAGGTCGATTATGTTGGGGTTAGGGGGTGAATAGATTCCATCAAGATTTTAAAACACTTCCGCAGAATATAATAAGATGTATCTCAACAATACCAAAAACAAATTAAATAGTTATATGCGGGTGGTGCTAATGAATAGATGCTAATAATGATGAGTGAAAATGTAAATAATATAGTGATTTACAGTGATTTGGCTCTATCTCAAAATCTTCATTTGCTATGTAAGAGACAACTTCAACACAGATTGGATTCCATTAGTAATCTTTAATATGACTTATAATCAACAAGTGTTGCTCCTATCAATTCATATAACACACTATCATGACATAAACATTACTATCACTCTTGTACACTTGATATTATCATGGTTAGAAAGCAGCTTGAACTCTAAATAGAAATTTCCAAATGGGTTTGACAATTTAGATTATAGAAGAGAATAACAAAGAAGAATGTCGATAATTTTTTTTTCTTCCATCCAACCTTCTTCTAGCTTCCTTGACCCTTCTAATTTGGACATCTCTAGTCAATTTGATGGAGACTATTGAGAGTCCATAGGAGTTATTGTTGAAGTCAAGATTATGTTGGGGAAATTTGTTTATTGAATAAGATAGAGTAAATCCTTGATACTTTGATGCGTGATGACGATTACTGTCCTTAAGGTATTATTTGCCCCCACTATTGTTACTGCCAGGTTTAGAACAAACATACTTCTAGGATATGCACCAAAGTTATTGAGAAACGAGTTCAGCAATTACTCGATTCTCTATTGGAATTTCTTCTTGAATGTGTTAAAGTTTCGTGTATGAAAAGAGAAGAAGAGAGTTCTAAAGAAGAAGTATTTTTGAAGGGTTATGGTATTTATAAATAATATGTTAATTGGTTTCAACTCATAGATAACCAATAAACGTATCTCTTGGGAATAGGTACCTTATCCTTAACCATCACCACATTTCATGTCAAGAATATCTTCTTCTCATAATTATCGATAACTTCCTATTATGATGAAAAGTCAACTCCTTTCATAATCAAGAGTTATGTGTTTTTTTGATTAAGAGTTATGTTCTCTTAACCAAGAGTCACATCTTCTCTTAATTAAAAGACACATCTTTTATGATACAAACTATTTCAACAATCCCCTACTTAGTTTGTTATCAACACTAATTTACATAAATTCATATATACATGAAGGGAAAAGTACAATGCGAGTGCCAAAACTTGGCACAAAGGGACACTTAAGTGCCAAAAGTTACAAAAGGTACATTTAAGTGCCACTTTTAAAAAAAATTGGATCACTTAAGTGCCAAGTCGCCGGAACCCTGCCGAAAATCCTACGTGGCAATTTTTTATTAATTTTCTTGCCTACGTGGCTCGCCGGAAACTGAATCGGCCAAAAATCAGCCAAAACGACGTCGTTTTGGCTGACGTGGATTTAAAAATTATTAAATAAATAATATTAAATAATTAAAAAAATATTATTATAAAATCAATTTTATTTAAAAAA
>MU089825.1:41474-77636 GCA_014858505.1 Corymbia citriodora subsp. variegata
GAGGGCCTGCGCGCCCTCGCCCAGATCTGGGGCGAGGGTCGCGACCCTCCCCCAGATCCGATGAGGGTCGCCGGCCCTCGGCCAGGCTGGGCGAGGGCGCGCAGGCCCTCGCCGTTGGCCGACCGGGGTCGCCGGCCAGTGGCCGGGGCCCGGCGACCCCGGCCGACCCTCCCTCACCGTCGCCGGCCCTTCCCGGCGAGGTGGGGCGAAGACAGCGACGGCGGCGGCGGCGAGGGCTGCACAGCCCTCGCTGATCCCCTCCTCCCCTTCTTCTTCTTTTTTTTTTTTAAATAAAATCGATTTTAAACTTTTCAAAAATCTGATGTGTACAATTTAAAAAAAAAAAACTGCCACGTGGATTTTTTATTTTGAAAAAAATGCCACGTGGATTTTTTTATTTTGAAAAAAATGCTCCGTCAGCAAATAAAGTCGTCGAAAAATGAAGACGTGACAATTTGGCCGGAATTTTTCGCCATTGGCACTTAAGTGATCCATTTTGCTCCAATTTTTGGCACTTAAGTATACCTTTTGTAACTTTTGGCACTTAAGTGTCCCTTTGTGCCAACTTTTGGCACTCTAGAGGTCCGCACCTCGAAGGTATCTATTAAGATTTAAATCTTCAATAGTGCAAATAATTCCATTAGTGAAATCAATGGTAGATAAAAATTTGACCCATGATTCCACTTGTTAATCAAATTATCACACATACGAATTTATACACATTCAGTTAGAAATTTCCAATGCCTAAGCACTTTTATGACCTTGTGCTCCTCCTATATTCATGAACATTTACACAAGTACATTGGATTTTTGTTAGAAGTAGCACCACTTCTTATATTCATATAGATGAAGTTCCTTATTGTCTTAGCATTGCCTTGCTAAAACTTGAACTTCATTAAGAGAATTTGTTTACATCCATCCTCCTAACTTTCTGTGGGTACAAACCTTGTGACCTAGCACTAAATCAACATAAAGTAATATTAGTTTGTTGTTACCCATTTAACTTTAATAATTTCATTAGAAATTATAAAGTTGGGCTTCCACTATGCTTAACTATTATCAATTAGTCTAAGACCCATTCCCTTGGCAATCTTGCTTATTAAACCTCTCAAAAGTCCCTTATTAAAAGGATCAACCAAGTTATCATTTGTCCAAACGTATATTATTAAAATAACTCAATTAGTAATTAATTATTGAACATACTCATGTTGCAAATTAATATGTCTAGATTTTTTATTGTATACCTTAAACATAATTACCTTACTATCAGAATATAAAGATATGTCTGTCATTGGTTTTGGCCACAACTTTATATCCAATAGCAAATTTCACAGCTATTTAGCCTCTTTATTAGTCGTTGATAGTGATATAAATTCAGATTCCATCGTTGAATTGACTATACATGTTTGCTTCTTTGATGCCCAAAAGACTGTACAATTTGCAAGCTTGAAAACCCATCCAGATATTGACTTGTTATCAATTGTGTTGGTCATCTAACTAGCATCTAAATATCCTTTTAGTACTACTGGTTATCTTTAATAAAATGGATCATCATGCATTATTTTCTTTAAATAACCAAGAATTCTACTTATAGCTTTTCAATGCACAATACTAGGATTATTAGTAAATCTTGACAATTTACAAACAACAAAGACTATACTTGATCTAGTGTAATGCATATAGCATACATCAAACTTCCAATTGCATTAACTTATTCCAACTGTGCTAAAAGTTGCCGGTATTTTTCATCAATTTATTTGATACATCATATGGTACATTTGACTCTTTAATTCCCAAATACTGGTATTTTTTAATGATCTTCTCCGTATTGTGACATTGGCTTAAAGCATAAACCCTACTATGTTTGATCCATTTGATACATAAAATTATATCCACTTTTCCTAAATCTTTCATTTTAAATTGAGAAGATAGATACATTTTAGTTTCATTTATATCATTCATATTTGTACCAATAATTAGCATATCTCCGTACTCTTTAGTAAATTTTGAGTAAATACACATATCAGCATTGTTATGCTTAAATCCATATGATGAAACCACTTAATCAAATTTTCATGCCATTGTTTTGGTGTTTGCTTTAAACCATAAAATGATTTGTTTTATTTACAAACCTTATTCTCATTTATGTTGCTTCATATACACCTCATCTTCTAATTTATCATTTAAAAAAGCTATTTTAACTCCATTTGATGAACATGCAATTCATAAATTGATGCTAGAGCTAATAGAACTCTAATGGATATAATTCAAGCAACTGGTCCATATGTATCAAAGTAGTCAATTCCCTTTTTCTACTTACAACTCTTTGCTGCTAACCTTGCTTTAAAGGTTAGTAACATACCATTGTTTTTTTTTCAAATAACCAATTGCATCTAGTCAGGTTTAATCTATGAGGCAAATCAACTAATGTCTATTTATTGTTAGCAATAATTGAATCCATTTAATCATTAATTGCTTCTTTCCAAAATGATGCATCTTTAGATGCGATTGCCTCATTGAATATCCTTGGATCTTCATCCAAGTAAAATAACATGGATAATTTATTCACAACATTTTTTCTATGTCCTTCCACCAGGAGAGTTACAAAAAATCAAAACTGAAATATTTCATTTTTTTCACTCTTTGACTTCTCTTTGGTTCTCTTGGAGAATCAAATAGTTTTCTTTTAATTGATAACGGATTGCTCGCGTCAATTGTTCGTTGTGAATATGCTGAGGTGTCATTTGAATTTTTAAGAAACTTATGTTCAAGAAATTCAACATCTCTTTATTCCACAATAACATATGCTTTAGAATTTTCAGCATATCCAACAAACACACTTTTTAATGCCCTTGGTCCTCATTTGGTTTACTTAGGATTATGAATTCTATAATACACAAGGCATCTCCTTACTTTAAAGTATTAGATATTTAATACCCTTTCTTTTTATAGTTCATATGGAGATATCTTAAATTTCTTTGAAAGAATTTTATCGTGAATATGACATTTAGTAACAACAGCTTTTCCTCACAAATTTATTTGCAATTTTGCTCATAATGATCATGGAATTAACCATATCCACCAGAATTCGATTTTTTCTTTTTGTCAATCTATTTTGTTGCAGTGGATAAGGCACACTTCCTTGATGTACAAAACTATTTTCCTTACAAAATGCAGAAAAACCAAGAGTCACATCTTCTCTTAATTAAAAGACACATCTTTTATGATACAAACTATTTCAACAATCCCCTACTTAGTTTGTTATCAACACTAATTTACATAAATTCATATATACATGAAGGGAAAAGTACAATGCGAGTGCCAAAACTTGGCACAAAGGGACACTTAAGTGCCAAAAGTTACAAAAGGTACATTTAAGTGCCACTTTTAAAAAAAATTGGATCACTTTAGTGCCAAGTCGCCGGAACCCTGCCGAAAATCCTACGTGGCAATTTTTTATTAATTTTCTTGCCTACGTGGCTCGCCGGAAACTGAATCGGCCAAAAATCAGCCAAAACGACGTCGTTTTGGCTGACGTGGATTTAAAAATTATTAAATAAATAATATTAAATAATTAAAAAATATTATTATAAAATCAATTTTATTTTAAAAGGGGGGGGGGGGGAAGGAGTGGATCGGCGAGGGCAGCCCTCGCCGCCGCCGCCGTCGCCGCCCTACCTCGCCAAGAAGTATTCTCGATCATTTTTCAAAATTTTGATTTTTGCGTCTTTTTGATTTTCAACTACTACCTCATATATCTTGAACATACCAAAAGTTTAATCTTTTGATTTCATTAGGTAAACATGAGTATATCTAGAGTGATCATCAATAAATTTAATAAAAAAATGATTTCCACCTCTAGTTACTACACCATTTAATTTACAAATATCATAATGCACAAATCCAAGTACTTCAGTAGATCTTTCCACCTTTGAGAATGATTTCTTTGTCATCTTTGTTTGTAAACATATTTCACAATCCTTTTTATTCAAATTATCACATGATATCATATCAATTTTATTCATATATTTCAAATTACTATATGCAACATGTGATAATCTGTTATGCCACAAAGAAGATGACTCAAGCATATACATAGAAACAATATTTTCATTAATATTTAACTTGAACATTCCGTTACAAGAGTATCATTTCCCAACAAACATTCCACACTTAGACAAAATAAGCTTTTCAGCCTCTAATACAACCTTAATCCCATTCTTGCACAACAAGTTTGCCGATACAAGATTCTTACAAATATCGGGAACATACAACACATGGATCAAAGTCAATTTCTTTCTAGAAGCGAATTGCAATTCAACCATGCTTGTCCCTAGAGCAACCGTAATGTTGTGATTTCCATCGACACTTTTCTTTTCTTTTCCACAGGTGTATAAGATGTGAATTGCTTCTTATCATTGCAAACATGCTCAATTGCACCGAAATCAAACCACCAATCCTTTGAATCATTCATAGTTGCCATGTTTAATTCAATCACCATCCCAATTTGCAATTTAGAGAACATAGCAACTAATTCATTAATGTTTTGCTCCATAATATTTGTTGTTGTATCAACCTTTTGCTTTTTTTTTTTTTTTATAGTGGCACTTCTTCCTGTAGTGACCTTTTTAATATGGTAAAAGCAAGACTTGTCGTTCTTGAATGTGCTGTTGTTGCTAGGTTTGTTGATGTTGCTGGTGTCAATGAACTTTCTCTTGTTTCCCTTCTTATTCTCTTTGTCTCTACTCATGTTGCCTTTCTCAATAAAATGTGCCTTATTTACAATTTCTTTCATGTAATTAGCCTCACGTTCCCAAGAAGCTTCTTCAATTCAAATATGTTTTATGAAATTATCCATCGTCAGGTTATCAGTTGTATAGAGTAGTTTCTTTTTATAATCATTCAAAGTTGAAGGTAATTTTGATATAATTGTAGCAACTTGAAGAGATTCAGAAACTTCAATCATAAGATCCTTGAGTTTGGCAACATATATTGTAGTTCTTCCACTTGCTTAAAGACATATTTTGAAATATTTTCCATTAACCATGGTATATTCAAAATATTTCAGAGCAGTAAATCTATCAGTACATTGTTTGTCGGTATTGTATTTGGTCTCCAAGGCATTCCAAATGTCTCTAAGATTTGTGTAAGATTGAAAAGTTTCATACAGATAATTCGACTGAACATTGAGAATTGTTCCTTAGCACCTCCTTTCATCATCTTCACACCTTTTCCTTACAACTTTGATTTCATCAAAATCATCATCCTTTGGATCAGGGATAACGGGCAAGTTGGGGTCGAGGATGTAGAAAATACATACTTTAGATAAAAAAAGAATCATATTGTCCTTCCAATGGATGAAATTTGTTCCATCATAAGGATGGATTCGCAATCTATCAAGATTGTGAACACTTGATGCAACTGATGTCTCCATCTCCATAACAATAATACATTCAGATTATTGGGAAAATTTGATTGCTAAAGAAGATACAAAAATACTAATAGATCCTTAATACTTTGATGCGTAATGACAATCACTATCCTTAGAATAAATATACCTCCATGATATACATCAAAATCGCGGAGAAAATAGTTTAGCAATTACTTGATTTTCTCTTGGAATTTCTTTTTGAATGCATTAAAGTTGCGTATATGAAAAGAGAAAAAGAGAGTTCTAAAGAAGAAGTATTGCTGAACAGTTGTGGTTATTATCAATAATATGCGAATTTATTTCTACTCATAGATAACCAATAAACACATCTCTTGAGAATATGTACTTTATCCCCAACCATCACCACATTTCATGTCAATAATAACTTCTCTTTATAACTATCGATAACTTCTTTTTAGAACGAAAAATCACATCTTTTCATAATCAATAGTCACGTCTTCACTTAACCAAGAGTCACTTCCTCTCTTAATCAAGAGTCACTTATTCTCTTAATGAAGAGACACTTCTTTTATAATACAAACTATTTCAATAGATTATCCATACAATTTTTCCATTACACAGCAATGGATTTCCCAAAATGGAGTTTGTTGAAGCTGTCCCTTCGCTAACCCTCCGACTATTTCACCAAAAAGTTTTTAGATGCATTTTGATTTTTTCCTAGTTCTTCCATTGTGATTTCTCAGCCCGTTAACAAACTATGTCTTCTTTGTTCAATGATCATCTTCATGCAAATACTTTACCGGCATCACTAAAAATTTGATATCAGCATGACCTGATGCTCATTATCAGCACATGCTTGTTATCATCAATTTGTTGATGCTGTCCATGGATTTTTCGTGAGAATAGACTTCAAAATTTGCCATCCAATAATCCTTTTGATTATATTATCATAAAAAGATATTAATTTAATGAAAGATTGACAAGGTATCTCCAAGGCTTCAAAAAATATTTATTGTATTAGACTTGTTCCTCTCTTGTTGAGATCTTCATTGATCTTTACTAAACTTGTTAATATCATCACAATCAGTCTTTATACTACCATAGGCATCTGCACTTAGCATGAAGATATTAGTACCAATGATAGATTTGGAATCATTAAAACCTTATAGGGATGTTTTCCCAACAAATTGAACCCAGGAATCGAACCGAATTGGCATTACCAATTCCAAGTCAATTCACACCAGGGCTAGTTCAATTCTTGAGCAAAAATTTCGAAATTGATCTAGTTCAATTTGTAGTTCTTAATTTTGAATTGATGGGTTCTATCCAAGAATCACCCTTTTTTGAATTGGTTTGAAGGTCGATTCTCAGATAGGATCTATTTTGTTCAAAACAAAACCCTACAAGTTGGTTAATTGAGAATTTTAAAAAAATTAATGAAGTCAAACTTTCAAAATAAATAGGCCATTATGATGTCCAACATGAGAACTTTTGCAAAAAAATACATATGATATAGTAATTAACTAAAAAGTAACTTATATGACAAAAGTTAGGTTGGTTCGCAAGTCAATCCTAGAAATGGTCTAGAATGAGCCTAGAAGTGGCTGGTTTGATTTCCAATAGGTTCTAAGGTTGACTAGTTCTTAAAACTAAGAATCGGCTCTAACAGAATAGGTTCTGGATTCTAATCTAGAACTTATCCTTTATGGATCTAGTGATCAAAAAACAAACAAAAGAATTCTTTTACATTATATTTTATTTTAGGGATATGTGCATTGGAAATTTTAAAACTTGTCATGAAAATGCAATCAAGTCCTAGAATTTTCAAAGAGTGTAATTAAGTTCTAAAACTTGTCACAAAAGTGTAATTAAGTTCTAAAACTTTCAACAAGTGCAAATTAATCCTAAAAGTTGTCAAATTGGTCCAATCAAATCATTTCATGTCCTTCCATTGATTGCAATTTTTGAAAATTTGAGGACTTGAGTGCACTTTCATGATGATTTTCATGACTTGATTGCACTTTTTGAAAGTTTTAAGATTCAATTACATTTTCTTAATAAATTTTAGGACTTTATGTACTCTTTAAAAGTTTTAGGACTCAATTGCACTTTCTTAACAAGTTTTATGACTTAATTGCAGTTGTTTTAAAGTTTTAGACTCAATTGCACTTTTCTAATAAGTTTTAGAACTTTCAATGCATTTCTTTCTTTATTTTATTATAGACTCAATTCCACGGAACTTCTAAATTCACCCACCCCATTCCACACTCATCATGTCCCTTATGAGTTGGTGATCATAAAATAAACAAAAGAATTCTTTTATGTTATGTTTTATTTTACTATAGATTCAATTCCACATGGAACTTCTCAATTCATCTACCCCACCATGAACAATTTTTTATTTATTTTTTATGTTATGTTTATTTTACTATAGATTCAAACCCATGGAACTTCCCAATGCATCTACCCCATTCCACATGCGTCATGTCCCTTATAAGTTGGTAATAAGAAAATAAAGGGATAAGTGCACGGAAAATTTTAAAATTTATCACGAAGGTGCAATTAAATCCTAAAAATTATAAAAATGTAATAAAATCTTAAAATTTATTAAATCAATGCAATTAATTCCTTTCATTAACTTTACAAATTTGGCTAATGGAAAATGTTGATGTGGCTTTTATTTTCTCTCTCCTACATGGTGCTGACATAGCTAAAACATGAAGGGTAAGGCTAAAACAATGTCATTTTGGTCTAAATATGAATTTTTAAACCTAAATATTATTTAAGTTAAATTAAAAATAAACTAAATTAAAATAAATAAAAGAGAAGGAAGGAAGAAGTAGAACAACGAGGGCCTATTAGACCATTGCCACCATCGCCCCACCAAAAGGGCCAACGATGGTGGGGATAGCCAGCCAATGGGCAAAGAGAGTCACCAGGCTAGTCAAGGAACTTCTCAATTCACTCACCCCATTCCACGCGCATTGTGTACCTTATGGTTGGTGATGAGTAAATAAACAAAAGAATTCTTTTATGTCATATTTTATCTTATTAGAGACTCAATTTCATGAAACTTCTCAATTCACGCACCCATTCGCATGCATCATGTGCCATGTTCTTCTATCATCAGATTGTGATGTTACTTTTCTAAAGATTATGCCTCATGCTGTTCCTAATTTGACCTATGAATCCTCCCATCATCCGACTGAGACCCCCTAAATTAGCCCAGTACTTTTTGAATCCTTTCCAAAGATTGAATTAGCTAATTTTCTTTTTCTTCTTCTAATTGAGTCACATTTTGGTAGAAAATCATATTCAACTTGATTTGGCTCCAGTTTATAGTTCGTTCCATGTGCATTCCATACCATGCCATTGCTCAACCCAATAATCTTTTGTCTTTTCTTCTTTTTTGGTTAGGGATAGTGTTTGCATTAACTATTTATGTGATATGTGATTTAGTTTTATACTATTGTAATTAAAGCCTGCTTTATCTACAAATTTCAAATTCCAAGAGCAAAAATTATAGAAAAAAATCACCCGTCACTCCTAATATCCCTAAAATGGTCAGTCACCTAATTAATAAAGTCCATTACCTTACTAATTATATGTATTTTTGCTGAGTATCACAATTCGTGAGGAAGTTGACTTTGGATAATTTCGAATGCAAAGTGGCTGGCGTTATTACCATTACTGACGACACCTTTGATGTGGATTGCACATTGGAAAAATTAGAATTCTTAGCAATTGAAAGGTACAATCAACACGCTAATGCTTTTCTCAATTTGTCAATTCTAAATTACTTATTCTAATTCTACCGAAATTTAACCTCATGTGATATGTCGAATGCCGAAAGATGGATTGCAAGAGTACAAGCTAGCGTGTTACAGGACGCTTCTTTATTTGTAAGGTGAAAATTGGCTAAGAAATTACTTGAAAAGGACAATCCAGCCGCCTCTTCCTTTCAAAAGAAGCGAAAGAGCCATCGAACGTTACATCAATCAAATGCAATATTTACATGCAGCAAAACGTCAGAGTTTTAGATAAGGATGAGAGACTGTCATCTGTCCAACTCCACCAAATACATTAAATTCGAATGTTGACGTAGCTTTACATTTGAGCAGGAGAAAAGAAAAACAATTTCCACGATAATTTGTTTACAGTTTGAGCAAAAGAGGTCATGTGGGATCTTCACTAGTGTGCTCATGAAATGTTTCAATGCTCCGTCGTTATTTCTTTAACGATATAAGTTATCTAATTTTTTGTAGAAAACAAACAACTTTTGATAAATGAAATACTTTACTTTGAAGTAAGTATCGTGAACCTTGTAAAATTCATATCTTTAAAAATCTAGAAGAGTTTTCACTCCGTTCTTGAAGAGTCAAAGCTTTTGAAATTTGTATCCTTGAAGAGTTGCAATCATCGATCTAGAAGAATCGGTGCCCTCTCAACTTCCTTGGAGGCCTAGAAGAGCAACTAACGAAGTTTCTCCCTTTTCCTGTTTTGTTCGTTATTTCCAACCCAAATTCGACCATCCTACAGAGAAATTGTAGATCCATAAGTCTTTGTTCATTTAGCTTTGGAATCAAGTTGATTCGATCTATATCGACAAAGATACGACTATTCCCCTGAGTGTGCATAGTGCTAAAATTTCTGTTCGTCTTGTTTTCCTGTGTGTGAGTCACTCTCCCGATCCTATTGTTTGTAAAAGCCTAACCTGGGCTTGCATCAGCTTCGTTTAAGAGGTAACCTCACCATAACTAGGGTTGTTTCTAACCACGCACTTGTCTACAAACTTAGTTGAGTACCAGATTGCATTTTTTATTTTAACGTGCTAATACCCACATGTCCTACATCCCTTAATTGAGTCAATATCCTTGTCAAGCCCTAACTCTGGCTCTACCTTCTTATTGCTTTACATCTAGGGACTCCCAAGGTCCAGGAAAGACCCCAGATGTAGCCCTTTAACATCCTGCTAAGGACGAAACATTTGAATGATACTAGATCAAGTTGGTCATGTGTAAGATCTAGAAAGTCATTGTTCTTCCACACTCTATCATAAGGTTAGTGAAGCTTGCAAGTTTGTCTTAAGGGGGTATTAGGAGATAGAGGAACTTCCAGACTCTACTAAAGATTTAGCTAAGCTTACACATTTGTGTTTATATGGGTGCTCTGCAATAGAGGACCTTTCACACTTGTGGGAAACCAGAATAGTTAATTGAGTAGGATTTGAAATACTTAAAGATAGTAGATTGACCTGGTTCAATTGGAACTTTAGGGTATATTTGTTTCTAGTAAAATTTAAAAATGTTTTTCAACATTCATTTTTAAATATTTTTCCCTTTGTAGATTAGGGAATTCATTTTCATAATTGTAAGTATGTATATTTTCTTTTTACCGTAAATAAGTTTTCATTGACTGATCATTTTCAGCAAACTAAATGAATGAAGTAGAAAACTAGTTCACGAAAAATCATTTCCCAAGCAAATGCACCCTTAAAAAAATTGATGGAAACTAGGATGGACCTCTTAGTAACGAGAAATGCAATGCCATATACAGTTCTTCAACATGGCCATGTTTTCACTATCAAAGCCCATGTAACTACAAGTAAACCATGGATATTTCGATAAAATTAAATGATAAATCAAAATTAATGATCATATCTCTTGATCACTTCTTAATCTCGCCACTGTGTTATCATCTATTGTCTGAAAAATTCAAAATAAAGAATAAATTGTCTTATATTTCAAAAAAGGTTCAAGAAATTAACTTTGTGACGGCTGGCCTTTAAAATAATTTGATGCCCCTCCGATACCGTCAAAATTCAATCACATAAATTACATTGAAAAACTAGAATTTTATATAATAATAAGAGGTGGCAAAATAGGTCATGAACCCACATTTTAACTCGTATTTATTAAGTTGGATGAAAAATGAATTGCCTATAATGATAAAATATGAGATAAAATGGGTTTAATAAAGCAAAACCCAATTAATTATGGGATCTATTGAGTTTCCAAAGAACCCAACTTGAAACCATTTCATCAAGGAGCAATGCCCTCCAATCTCACTCCCCTATTGTTTGTCCTCTTCCACTTCCAGTTGCCCACGGGTTCCAAGCTGCTCTCCTCCTCCTCCTCCTCCTCCTCCTCCTCCTCCTCTTGGGTCGCCGCCTTGCTACAAATTCTGGCGGTCCCAAAGCAGCAAATTCTGGCATTAAGCTGGTTTTGTGACAATGATGTTTGAGCTCTTGATGCGGTTCTGGACCAATATGATCCACGTTTTCGGCTCCAAAAAGGCCTAGCTAGGGTCCCTTGAGGCCAGACCTTAGGGTTCCATGCCTGAGTCCTTGATGACCATACACGAGTAGTTGGTGCCTACATCTAAGTCATTGCACCTGGCTTGGGTTCATTATGCAACCCAAGTTCCTCAATGGTGGGTCCAAGTCCATAGAGACTAGGCTAGGTTTCCTTGAGGCTTGCCTTGAGACCCTTGTACTCAAGTCCCCAATGGCAATGCACGGGTATCTAGCTCCCACACCTAAGTCACTATCACTCGGCTTGGGTCCATTGAGCGGCCCAAGTTCCTCTGTGGCTAGGTTCATAGAGGCTAGGCCCAAGACCTTAGTGCCTTTGCCTAGGTCTACGGAGGCCAAGCCTGACAATTCAGTGCCCATGCCCGGGCCCCCGGTGACCATGCCTAAATACCTAGCTCCCATGCTCAAGTCATTTGCACTTGGGCTGGGTCCATGAGGTTGACTTGGGTATGTTGAGGCCGGGCCCAATTCCACGGCCTCTGGACTCGGGTCCACAAAGGCGGAGCCCACCCTCAGGTCCAAAGAGCTTTCCTCCCACTCTCTCGGGTCACGTCAATATAAGAACTACACTGTCCGTTTTGCAGGTTTCTAGCTTTGTGCTTAGCCAAAATCTGACAGAAACAGCCTCTATTTATGCTTCCCGTGGAGTTTGCAACAAGTGCAGATTTAGTTGTAAGATATTCAATCAACTTCCTCGAGAGGTTAGAGACTGACTTCTAGAAGAAGTTAAAATTTGACTCGGGGTGAGTGAGTGAGTTTGCAAATGTGGAAATCACAGCGTGAGATTCTGACAAGCTTGAGATGAGCTTCGGGATTTTTGCAAAGAAACTTCTGGAGGTGCTAATAATTAATTTATATAATAAAGACTAATAGCGTAATGTAATGCGACCAACTCTTTCCAAATACATAAATTAATTTAAGCCGTTGTTTCCAAATGAGATATTTTTTCATCACATCGAAAGCAATTGCAGAGCCAAAAATCAGCTATCTGCCATAGCCGATAGTCGATCTTCCATCATGAAATCATGTCGTGATTAGCTCGTTTCGCATGCTGTGGTTTAAATGTTTGTGAATGCACCATGGAGGATTGGCTGGAATTGGACTTCATCGAGGCGACACTTTAGTCACCTTCTGATTAGAATTTTTCTAAAAGCAGTTCATAATTAACATTACAAAAGTGCACTCGTGATTTATTTTGGAAAAAAAATTGGACAAAAAAAATATTTTAGAAAATTTTCCTATTACGAAATATTAAAATTATTGATAAACATGAAGAAATGGAACACATATATATGAAAACAGAAATAATTATTTGAAGATTTTGAACTGTTTTTAGAGTAAAGTGGTTTGTAAGATATATTCAAATTTTAACGTTGATATACGTGAAAGATAGAGATATTAATTTAGGCCTTTGTCAATTTATAAGTCATTCATGAAATAAGAAATTGAGGATATTTTAGAGAAGCAATAAGTGATTACGCTCTAATAGGGCCTCTTGATTTGTTCAATAATATAAATGAAATTATTGAATTTCATCCGAACACTTTTTTTTTTATCAATCTTATTCTACTCCTATCCTAACTTTCACTTTTAGATTTTTATCATGCCTCTTTACAAGATGTAAAAATTAAAACTTACACCTGCAACTAAATTGTCATGACCCTAGCCTTGTTGAGAAGGTGGATATTCAAACCCTAATAATTTCATCCAAACACTTCCAATAATATCATGAATTTCTAGCCAAAATCTAAAGCATTTTCTTAAGTATCAAAAGAAGATGAAATATTATATTTAAATCTACGTGTCACTATTTCTATGACGTGAAAGTTTTCGATTCTAAAATTGAAAAGGGAAATCAAAATGTGCCTCACATGATTTAAAATAAAAAAGAGAGTAAAAGATAAAAGTCAATATCGACTAGCCAATTGATTGACATGAAAAACACCACTATTTATCCAACCACATTATGTGAGGATGATTCTTTTGTTGCAAAGAAAAATCTCTTACCACGTCACAATAAAAATTAGGGAAAAAAGATATTATAAATATTATAACTTTTATATGATATTCACTTGAATGTCATAATTTTTTTTTATGGATATTTGAGTATCATAACTTATATACGACATTAACTTTAGTATCATGAATTTTTAAAAACATTCATCAAAGTACCATGTCATATTGGATTTTTAGCATTTAAATGATCAAGGTTATGGCACTTAAATAAACGTTTTTTAAAATTTACGACATTTAAGTGGCCAAAATAAGTACTATATGAAAGTTAAAACAGTTGTAGGGTCCTTATTTCTTAAAAAGCGTGCGTAGGTAAGAAATAAATATAAAAAAAACACCATGCCATAGGTTAGAAAAGAGTTGTTAATGGGCTCTTATGAGCCCCATACCGAAAGAGCGACATAGCCCATCAGCATTTCTTGGGCCGGAGCCCATTACTATGCCGATCGGCTCTTCTTTTCCGGCATCGAATTGCAGTTCCAGCGAATCCGAAACGCTTCTCGTGTGGGGGGTTTTTAAATTTTCACTCTCTCTCTCTCTCTCTCTAAAACCCTCGCGAGGTTCGTCGCCCTCTGCAATGGCGGATTTCCAGACCTCGACTCACCGAACCAAGTGGATATTCACTCCTCACGATCTGGTAATTCCTTGAATCCTCTTCGATTCGAGAGCCGAAAAATTTGTAAGAAATTTCAGCTGCATAGTCCGTTTTAGTTGCCGAGAAATGCTGGGTTCCCGTTGATTGATACGCTGCTTGAAGCGATTGATTTGAAAGGAGCTGAATGGATGTCATGCTGCTAAATCGCCTGCGTACGTTTCCTTTGAGCGTCTTGTAGAATTAAAAGTATATGCAGTCTGTTGGTCTGCTGATGAGTTATGAAAAATCCATGACAAGGCGTGATTGTAGGCGTGTTTGTTCGTTGTGCTTGGGGATGCAAATTTATGGGTTCTGTTTTCTGCTGGTTGTTTTTTTGGATGAGTGAGTAAATTTTGCTGCTTTGTGCGTGTGCAGGCTGAAAAGTACAAGGCTGCTAATCAAAGAGCGATACAAACTCTGGAGAAGGTTTGGATTTCTTCTTCTGTCATCTTTGGGGGTCTTTTACGACCCTCATCTCTCCCCATTTGGATGGCGTTTATGTATCAATTGCCGGTTTTTGCTTGTGTGGTTTCAATTCACTAGCTTTGGATATTTAATTAGTCCTTTCTCAATTGTAGAAGAGCGCCCCATGTTAAAGTACCCAGGAGACTGGCCAATGTTGGATTTATGGCGGCTTTTCTTTGCTTTTGAGAAGTTATTCAGAAACACTTTTAGGGAAACAAAAGGAGTTATTTTCTTCTTGGTTAAGTATGGAAGAAGGGAGTGCTTGATTGGGGACTCTTTGTTGCCTAACCTTTAGTTCAGAAACTTGCCTATGTACTTTTGAGTTAAAAGCTCATCAAGCAATTGGTCTAGAAACTTGGTTGATTATGCTGAACTCCAGTGAGATTCTTCTTGTTGTTGAATGGGTTATGGTCATTGGATGCCACAGAGGTCTCATCATCAAGCTTTCTCCAGCTTTTTACAATTGTTCTGAGTCCCTTTAAATATGAAGGCCATTAACCTCTAATTGTATTGTTTACTGATGGAATTTTCTGATATGATGTGAAGTATGGAGCGACACGCATGGAAGTAGATGTTGATGGGTCGTTGCTATACCGTGAGGCTCAAGTTAATTCGAATGGTAATCCCTTTTCTTTTGCAGATCTGTAACTATTTCAGATGTTTTCCTGGTGGCAAATGTTTAGCCACTCATTGCACTCTCTTTCACTATGGTGTGAATCCAGCAATTTTATACTGCCTAATATTTCTACTCCAACAGATAAGCATTCCCGTCCAAAGCCACTTAATATTGAGGAAGAACAGTTTTTGAGGATGTTCTATGAAAATAAACTTCGAGAAGTTTGTGGAGCCTTTTACTTTCCACATAAAATTCAGGTTTGGTCTCCTTCTGTGCAGTATCACTATAGCAGCTAACATTGATGTAATTACGGAGTAAAATTTTTATTTGGATTTTGGTTCGTGCTTTGGCAGGCAACAGCTCTCATATACTTCAAAAGATTCTATCTGCAGTGGTCGGTCATGGAACATCACCCAAAGGACATCATGTAAGATTCAATGATGCTGTTTTAATTCTATCTGAGACTATGGCTATGGTAATCCTATTGCATCCGGAAATTATTTGCATGTATGTTACTGTGCACGCATTGGATCGAGTTGCCTATTCTGTACAGATGTTATATGAGTCCTTATTTGGACTTGCTAATTACACACTGCCATGTTCAGTTCAGTTGCCTTTTTAAGTTTTCTGCAGAATCTGTAGCTTCAATGTTCATTCTCATTGTCCTTTTCTTCTTTTGAGCACATTGTGACCGTTTTACTGGAAAGTCTCATGATCTTGGAACTGAAATAAGTGCCCCTGTATGCACAGCTTAACCTGCATATATGCAGCCTGTAAAATAGAAGAAAATCATGTATCTGCAGAGGAGCTTGGTAAGGGAATCTCACAGGATCATCAAGTCATTCTCAATAACGAGATGCTAGTTCTTCAGGCATGGTTATGCCTCCTCAATTATATCATCTCTTCTATTCTTTTCTTTACTTATTTTAAACTCAGTGCATCTTTTGCAGAGTTTGGAGTTCGATCTCATTGTATATGCACCATATCGCTCAATTGAAGGTTTCACAGATGATGTTGGGGTAATTTTTTTTATATCTTCATCATATCCCTGAATAACATTGACGTATTTGTTGGAACAACATCATAACCGCTATGATGCTATTTGTCGCTTCTTTTCCCTCAATAATGCTAGTGCTGCAGGATTTCTGCCATGCAGAGGATGACCAGCTTCAATTGCTAAAGGTGATTTCTGTATTCTCTATACCCTCCAGATATCTTTTGCCTCTAAACTTGTCTTATTTTGGGAATTACTTTGCATGGGTATGTAAATAGCATATCCTCAGATTGTTTTCAAATGCTTTTTATGTAGCTCTCATATTTTGCTTAGCATCATTGAGTAGCTTTAGGCTTCCTTTAATATCCTTCCTCAAAACACTGTATTACACTGACAATGAGAGTTTGAGAGGTCAAGAATTATGGAATTGTGAAGTGTGCTTATTGAGGCAACTGGTCTCAAGGTTCAGTACTTTCTGTCCCCAGAGACTGCCTGCAATGTAAAATTGAGGCCACATCACTCGTATTGTCTCCTTTTAAAATTACTTGAGAAGAGATGATAATAAAGAAGTCAAATGTTTTTTTTTATCTTTATCACAAATTCATTTCCAGTTTCCTTCATTTCAACTTCTGGCTATATTCATTATCTAGAGACTCCTGTCTATCTGTTAATTGAATCCAATGTATAGCTACCGATGAGGGGGGCAGTTGAATTTGTTTGGATGAAAAATTTGGTGAATTGAAGATTGTTGTGGGAAAAAAAATTGTGTCATTGCCTTGAACCATTGTTCAATTGAATATATCTGTTTGTAGATGAACATGCCATTGAGAAATGCCAAATTGTTGCTCTGTTGTATATGTGTATGGGCAAGACCTATATCTACCTTGATAAACTTGTTCACTTCTTAACTGATTTAACTGAGTGAGAACCTTAGTTGTGAGTACAACATATGGGGATTAGAACCAAAAGCACCCCATATGCATCAACTTAGTTGCTTGAAATTAGAGAAGTATGACCCTTGGAAGGAAATTGAGGCTACAATAAGCAGGTGGGTTGAGCCAACAGCTGGCATTTCCCCCTATTGTGGGGGATGATCATGCTCAGAAATATGCATGCTTTTAATGAACTTGAAATATCGTTATTACATGGCTTGTGCCTTATGTACGTGATAGCCTGTGACCCAAGCATTGTAGAATATTCGTTCAACAGTATATTAAGTAAATCGTTTCGTTTTATCTGTTCCTGCTTCATATTCAAGTCTTCTTCCTATTTATCTCATCGCTGCAAATGTGTACTTTTGGAAATAGACTGCTCATATCGTTATGTTACAATAATTATCTGCATTATGGTTCTTGATCATTTCCAGGAAACTGCAAAAGAGGAAGTAGACAAAATTATGCTTACTGATGCACCACTTCTCTTTCCTCCTGGACAGGTACTTCTTGCGGTTGAGATGATTTTTGTGCTCCTTTTCTTACAGTTCTTTTACTTGGTTCTTAAGCAAATTTTTAGACATGTTTTCTAGATTTAAAACACATCACCCGGCAACTTTCTTTCAATTTTTGAATGATTTTCGATGAGGTTTATAATCTCCATATGAGTATAGAGTCTACCAAATGAAAAGGACTTAAAACTCATGTTAGATGCTGCAACATGTTTAATATGGGTATCTGGGCAACAGAGAAATATGGTGCAGTACCAGTTGTGTAACCTTTAAAACTGTTGGCTCCGATGCCGATAATAGTGGATGTGTTTGGAAACTATAACTGTTGAGTGGTTCCAGAGTTCTTGGCCCCTACCTAACTGAATGAGTCCTTTAAAATTTCACCATACTTTGATGGTGTAGCTGAACTCTCATGTTATATGTTTAAAGGCTCTTTTGTGTTTTCTGGTGCAGCTGGCATTGGCAGCTTTGCGTCGTGCTAATGAGGTGCATAGAGTTCTTGACTATGAGAGGTTAAAAGCTAATTGAATTTTTTTTTTTATAAAACCAACAAGTATTATTGTTGCCATACTCATTTCTACATTGGGGCAGCCAGTTGTTTTGCTTCTCTTGGTCCCTTAGTCGTAATGATGATTACTCCAATTGAAACTTATGCTTCTTTTCAGATACCTAGAGAACATGCTTGTACGCCAAAATTCCATCCACAGCAGCACAGAGCTCATTGACCATCTGAATGCCATAGATTCCTCGGTAAATACTCAAGTTCTCTCACATTCATCTCAAAATTTGATCCAGCCTTATCTACAGTAAAAGCATAACTGGTCTTGCAATTGCAATTCTACTAATGCAAGTCACGTGAACCTAGTTCTAAATATTGATAAAATTTCTAATTTTTTCTTCAAACTGCTGACTGTATAAAGGTTAGGACATATAAAGTCCCTTCCGAGAAGGATATGAAACACATTAACAGGAAGCTGAGATCTTGTTGGGGCCTTAGTTCACATGACGAGTAATTCCTTTAAACCCTTGTCCTTTGATTCTTTTTTTATTCTCTATGAAAATTTGCATGTGAAACGTATGAGATTGATGCTTTGCAGTAGTAAGAAACGAGACAAGAAAGCAAAGCACAAATCCAAGCAGAGTGCAGATTAGATGCAAGATGGGTCATCTCTTGCTTAACAGTATGTCATATGTATCCTTGAGTACTGCTTTCATTATTTCAATTCGAACTGTTCTAATTGCTTGGCTCGTACTGTTTTAGTCTTTGTCTCAGAAATGCTTCAAGTTTGTTCTTAAGAAACTAGTCTTTGATTCATAGCAGGTATCTGCACAGCTGAAGCATTGTCATTAGTGTCACACTCATCAAAGTATGCATCTACAGCAACCATGGTTCTTGAACTTACTCTTCAAAGCTTGTTTTGCATCACAAAAATATTCCACAGTATGGAGTTGACGGAGAAATTGGTATCCAGCAGCTTGAAAGAGCTCTTGAAACGCAATTGATTTAGGAGCACTGCTGATTGGTGAAGTTGGGAATTTACATAAACTACTCTGTGTATGTTGTGTTTATCTGGTGGTGTAAATCCACAGGACGCGGCAGTCATGAATGCGCGACTTTGGGCTAGAGGACGAAAATTGTGCCATTAGAATTTTCCTCTGTACTGGACCGTAATTTTGTTATGAGGGGGCGAAGAAATGAAAAGATATTGGGTTATGGTTTCTTTTTATTCTATTTACCAAAGAGTAAGCTACATATTTTGATGGATAGAGACTAAATTACCAAATATAAACCCCTCAATTTCCGACTGATTTCTATTGACTCCCATATTTTAATGTTGGAAATAAGCAACATCACTAACAAACATTTATATTTTGGGTGATGTTATGAATCATTAGGATCTTTAGATAAGCCATTTTCAGCTCATCTAACAACACATTTAAAGTTGGGATAAATATATTAGAAGTTTTATAATGAAGTTTTAAAATTTTCAAAAAGTACAATTAAGTTTTAAAATTTGTTATGAAATTGCAATCGAATTCTAAAATTTTTAAAAAATGTAATTAAGTTCTAAAACTCGTTACGAAGGTGTAATTGAGTTTTAAAATTTTGACTAATTTGATAAGTTTTAGGATTTGATTGTACTTTTTAAAAATTTTAGAATTCGATTGCATTTTCATAGCAAGTTTTAGAACTTAATTACACTTTCTTCAAATTTTCGTTAAAATTTTTCTTAGCATGATATAGAAGCCCAAACTTTTGAGACATGTCGCAAGCATACGGTGCAAAACTAAATCTCATAATTGCTGCAGTGCCCCAATACTCATATTATGCATTGTAGCCCTCGAAATTCTGAGTTTGCCATTGCTCTTCTTTTGATTCTTTGACTTGCAATGCTTCAACTTAAGCTACTTCTAAGCCGCTTTCATGAAATTTGAGCAGTTTCCAGTGGCTTAAACGAATTCAAAGGGAAATCAATGACCAAGAAACAAAATGGAGATATGTTGCTTATCTGTTTTTTTTTTAATCCTCTAGTTTGGACACTGCTTAAAGCTAGTCAAAATGAATAATATAGATCCTCTCGTTCGAATCTGAGTCAAACCGAATTTCAAAGTTAGAAGTAAGGGGAGAAAAAGGAAAATGGGAAAGAAGCTAACTTTGGATTCCAAATAGTAAGATAGCATAATACTATGCATTTATTTAAGAAACAAGCATTCATTGGATGGAAAATTTATTTCCCAGTCAAAGTTTGGCTGAATTTGGGTTAATTTTTTCTTTTCAATTGGATGAATTAAAATGCTTGATCTTATAAGTTTTGGAGCTTTTTAGTCATATAAATTATATAGAGTGAATCACAATAATTGATTTATAACGAAAAAATAGTCGATACATGTGGATTTCACAAAAATTCATGATCCTAACCCTTTCTGTTGAAAATTAAACTGCATTTTTGGAACAAACGGGTTATGTGCTTTTCATAGGTGCAAAAATTGAGTCAATGGAACATTAGACAGAAAAATTATGCCCGATCAAAGTTTGGTTAAATTTGGAGATCATGTTCGAGCAATTAGAACATAGTAAAATGAGTGAAAGTGATCCAAGGAAATGGCCTTCTTACCAGCATGGGAGTAAAAAGGCAAGAGTTGCACTAAAAAACGAAAACCTAATATCCTTTCAATGACCCATTATTGCAGGCTTATCCTCCATCCTATGGGCATCTATGACTCTCATGGACTCCGGATTCTTTAGCTACCACCTCATTAGCTAGCATTCCTATTCTAGTAGGTTTGTAATTCCTTAAGCTTATTTGTTATATGCTGAGATTTGCACAGGATCAAAACCAAAGGAATCTCCAAGCAAGCCTAATTTCTTTCTTATACTTGTGTTCCAATTTGAGCATTTCTTGTTTAGTCAAAATTTGGCCAAATATGTGTCAAAACTTTTTTCAATTGGATGAATCAATATGCTTGATCTTATAAGTTTTGGAGCTTTTTAATCATATAAATTAAGAAGAGTCAAACATGATAATTGATTTATAACGAAAAAAATATAATTGACATTCGTGGATTTCGTGAAAATTCACGATCCTAGCCCTTTTTGTTGAAAATTAAACTAAATTCTTGGAACAATCAGGTTACATGCTTTTCGTAGGTACATAAATCGAGTCAATGGGACATTAGATGGAAAAGTTATGCCAGATCAAAGTTTGGTCAAATTTGGAGATCATGATCGAGCAATTTGAACATACTAAAATGAGCGAAAGTGATATAAGGACATGGCCTTCCTGCCAAAACAGGAGTCGAAAAAGGCAAGAGCTATAGTGAGAAACGAAAACTTAATATCTTTTCAATGGCCCCATTAGCAAAGGCTTATCCTCCATCCTAGAGGCATCTATGACTCTCATGGACTCCGAGTCTTTTAGCTACCACCTCATTAGGTAGCTTTCCTTATTCTAGTAGGTTTGTGATTCCTTATGCTTACTACATTTGCATGGGATCAAAACCAAAGGAATATCCAAGCAAGCCTATTTTCTTCCTTGTACTTATTTTTCCAATTTGAGCACTTGTGATATCCTTAAATTCGACCCTTATCGGGATATAAGAAATGGTTTATTTTGCCAATGCGTTATTAGTTAAATTTAACTCTAAATTGATTCAAGTATCACTCATGAGTTAACTAACCTATTGAAAAATGTCATTAAGGATTAAAACGCATACAACCAAAAAATTCAACCATGGATAGACCGCTTGATCATAAGAATCAAAGAGGGACAATATTACGCTGTTACAAGTCAATTAACGAACAGAAATAAATTGATTCGATAGAAGTATGTATTGGGTTGCGAGTGATTCCACCAAACTACAATACTAATTGCAAATGGCAGTAAATCAATTTCCTTTTTAGCTTTATACTTAAGATGAGCAATCGATTACTCATGATTACATGACAATCGAGGGTAACTTATGATTTGAAGAAGCACAAACATCAGTTGAAAATAAATCAATCATGGGTTAGACATGTGAAAGTCCCTAAAAGCCACCCGATAGTTTAAGCTATAGTAAAATTGCATTTGATCAATTTTAACCATGAATTATAATCTAATTGCAGGTATCAAATTTCAAGGATTGGGAGACCACCCTATTGGACATCAACTCATTAATTTGCCTATTCATTAGTAAGTCATAAACTTTGAATAAGATTAGTGGGCGGCAAATTGGAAATCGAAAAAGGGGCCTATGCCAAGTGAAGGCCCAATGGGCCTCAAACCACATTCGATTCAACCAAGTGGGCCCAAGAAAGCCCACCAAGTCTACCAATCCCAACCCAAAGCCCATTTCAACAATTTAGCCCATGTACATGTATAGTATATTATACTATAGTTTGTGAATTTATCAAATTGCCCATTCTAGAAGATCTGACATTAAATGAGATGAGATGGAAAGATTTAAAGGAGAAGAAGACAAGCCAAGAAAGCTTGGCTAGGAGGATTTTAGGGGAAGCTGGTCTTGAGCCTTAAATGTTTGCAATGATGGAAAAAGATTTCAAGAGAAAAATCTCACTCATCTCTCTCACTCTCTTTAGTTCTCTCTCTCCTCCTATTGCCTTTGGCCCCCCTCCTCTTCCTCAAGCTCTCACCGCCACCCTTCTCTCTCTCTCTCTCTCCCTCTCTTACCATCCATCTCGACTAGCCACCATCATTGTTGCTGCCTCGTCGTCGTCGTTGCCATATTGCAAGCGTCCACTATCGCCATGCCATTTGCCGCCCATCACCATGTCGAGCCACCATCACCATAAAACTGTGAGTTAACTTCCTAACTCCCATGATAAGGGTTTGCCCCAGTGACTACCCTTTTCACATAAGAAGAGGGAGGTGATGGATTTGAATATTCACATTCTTAGGGAGTTGAGGTGGGGACAATTTAGCTTCAAGGTTGGGTTTCGATTCCCACGCCTTACACAGAGGTAAGGCAAAAGTCTAAAAGCTAGAGTAAGAGTAGAGTTTAATTAGGATGTTAATTGAGTTTAGGGGTAGAATTAGATTAAGGCCAAAGATGTTTTGTGTTAATGGTTTAAGTGACAAGTTATTGCAATAAGTGATAAGCGGAAATGATAAGTTATTGCTATAAGTGATAAACAGTAGTGATAAGTTATCAAGGAAAGTGATTAATAGAAGTGATAGCTTATCATGAAAAGGGTGATAAGCTATCACCAAAGGAGGTGATAAGCTATCATTAATTAGGCGATAAGTTATTGTTAAATAGGTGATAAGCTATTGATAAATGGGTGATATGCTATTGCTAAATATGCGATAAGCTATCGATAAATTGGTGATAAGTTTTCATGTATAGGGTGATACATGATTATCATATATGATAGTTGCTTGAGATAGTGGTGATTTTATGCATTTTTTATGTTGATTGAAGCATGGATTGCCATGAAAAAGGTTGCCTAATTAGAATACTCGGTTTGCTATTTTTAAAAGGATTTATAGACATATAATTGGTTATTCATGAAGTGTTATGTTTGGATGCCATGTTTTATATGTTGAATTGGGCAAGGAAATATTAAAATTGAGAGATAAGTACAGCGGGAGTGCCCAAACTTGGCACGGAGGGACACTTAAGTGCCAAAATCAGAGCAAAATGGATCAGTTAAGTACCAACGGATGAAAAATTTTGGCCAAATTGCCACGTGTCCATTTTCCGGCAACTTCATTTGCTGACGGAGTATTTTTTTTCAAAATAAAAAATCCAAGTGGCAATTTTTAAAAAAAAATTGTCCATGTCATATTTAAAAAAAATTAAAATTGATTTTATTAAAAAAAGAAGAAGAAGGGGATCGGTGAGGGCTGTGCAACCCTTACCGCCACCGCCATTGTTGCCCCACCCTCGCCGGGAAGGGCTGGCAATGGTGGCCGGGGCTTGGCAACCCAAGCCAACCCTTGCCCACCATCACCAGCCCTTCTCGGCGAGGGTGGGGTGACGACGGCGGCGGCGGCGAGGGCTGCACAGCCCTCACTGATCCCCTTCTTCTTTGTTTTTTTTTTAATAAAATCGATTTTATAATAATATATATTTTTAATTATTTAATTAATAATTTTTAAAATCCACGTTAGCGCAAAAACGAAGTCGTTTTGCGTTGATTTTTCGCCGTTTCAATTTCTGGCGAGCCACGTAGGCAAAAATAAAAAATAAAAAATTGTCACGTAGGATTTCCGACAAGATTCTAGCGACTTGGCACTTAAGTGATTCATTTTTTTTTTTAAAGTGGCACTTAAGTGTACTGTTTGTAAGTTTTTGCACTTAAGTGTTCCTCCATGCTAAGTTTTGGAATTCCCGCTGTACTTATCTCTTAAAATTGAAGTGTGCAATGTTTGACGGGGTAATTGAGTACAAGTGATCATGTATGAATATTTCATTGCAATTTAACGTGTGAAAGTTGCAATAGTTTGATGTGTGAGTATGAATCACTTCCACATTGGCTAAGTGAGAAAGATGAAAATAGGTTTGAGTGATTGGTAATACTCATGTGATCACTTATGGAACCTGTCACTCAAAGGTCTTTGGAGACGATGCCCAATAGGGGTCTGGGTGCCGAATTACGATTGAGGCCGAGCCAATACTCCTTTTGGAATGTTGTCTTTGGGGTAGGCCTAGACAATGTCCTGCCTGATGGGCGAGATGATGCTTGGTCATATCAGAAAACTGCCAACTCTCGAGTTGGTCATGACTATGAGCAGTCGTAATAATGGGAACACGTATGAATGCATTGTGCATGTGAATTATTGGAAGTGTTCTGATTATATTTGATTGTTGTTGCAAGTTGATGTCACATTATAATTTATCATATGTAATGCATTTGCCAAGACGAAGTAAGAATGCTTGCATTATTATTACATGCTCTTGTTGGTCGTTATAGGGTTGAGATGCCTGCTCACGTTTATAGTTAAGGCAAAGCAAGGGCTTTGTTATTAACCTGCCATCGATAAAAGGCTACACATAGTTGTGGAGAATCGTCACATGTGGATTAAGGTCTTTGTAAGTCAAGACCTCGAGATAACCCTACACTCGGTTCCAGGGACCAACCATGTATATGAGCAATATGTTACAACCGTTTGGGTAGGTGAGAGGCTAATACATCTGGTGCCTCATAAATTTAAAGTTTGGTTTGTGCAGGTTGGAGAAGTCCTTGTTGGTCCACTAGGAGGTTTTGATGGACCACCTGGTGGGGGTCGGAGGGAGATAATATGGGACCCGATGGACATCAACATCCCCAATGGTATCATTGAAGATCCAGACACGAACCCAAACTACATGTCCAAGTCCAACCTTGAGACTCTTCCCGGTTACTACCTAATGTGATGGGTGCAAGATGCATTACTTTTTGGATGGCCCTCGCATTAGAGTAGTTCAGTTAACTTTGACCCTATTGGTTTTTGTTGGTCCGGTAGGAATTGCCCATCATAAGGACTTGTGCATGTTTAACTTCCTAGGGTTAACAATAAATAAATAAAAGTTGTGCTTTTGGAAGTGTTTGTTATGCTTTCTAGTATCCCTATTGTTGTGATTGACTGGGTGTTTATAAATTCCTTTTGCGCTTGTGTTTAATAGCAAGATAAAAGAATATGTTGGCGACGTATCCTGATATATCACAGCTAAATAACCAAAGAGAAATGGGGATTGTCGCATGCTCAAGGGTCAAGACGTGATGGCACTTCTTGTTCAGTCAAAATTTAGCCAAATTTGGGTGGAATTTTTTTCTTTCAGTTGGATGAATCAAAATGCTTGATTTTATAAGTTTTGGACCTTTTGAATTGTATAAATTATGTAGAGTTAATCACAACAATTGATTTATAATGAAAAAAATATAATTGACATATGTGGATTTTGCAAAAAATTCACGATCCCTACCCTTTTTGTTGAAAATTAAACCACATTCTTGGAACAATCAGGTCATGTGCTTTTCATAGGTACAAAAATCGAGTCAATGGGACATTAGACGGAAAAGTTATGCCCAATCAAAATTTGGTCAAAGTTGGAGATCATGATCAAGCAATTAGAATAGATTAAAATGAGTGAAAGTGATCCAAGGGCATGTCCTTCCTACCAAAATGAGAGTAAAAAAGGCAAGAGATGCAGTGAAAAACAAAAACCTAATATCTTTTCAACAGCCCCATTAGTGCAAGCTTATCCTCTATCCTAGAGGCACCTATGACTCTCACGGACTCCGGATATTTCAGCTACCACCTCATCAGCTAGCTTTCCCTATTTTAGCAGGTTTGTAATTCTTAGGCTTCTTTGCCATATGCTTATTGAGATTTGTACGGGATCAAAACTAAAGGAATCTCCAAGCAAGCCTAATTTCTTTCTTGTACTTGTTTTCCAATATGAGCACCTCTTATTCAATCAAAGTTTGGCCAAGTTTGGGTTAAAAATTTCTTCAATCTCATGAATTGACATGCTCGATCTTATAAGTTTTGGACTTTTTCATTGTATAAATTATGTAGAGTCAATCATAACAATTGATTGATAACGAACAAAATATAATTGACATCCATGGATTATTCAAAAATCCACCATCCCGACCCTTTTTGTTGAAAATTAAATCACATTTTTGTAACAATCAGGTTATGTGCTTTCGTAGGTACAATAATCAAGTCAACGGGACATTAGATAAAAAAGTTATGCCAAATCAAAGTTTGGTCAAATTTGGAGATCATGATCGGGCAATTAGAATGGAGTAAAATGAGCAAAAGCAATCCAAGGACATAGCCTTCCTACCAAAATGGGAGTAAAAAAGGGCAAGAGCTGCAATGAAAAATGAAAACCTAATATCTTTTCAATGGCCCCATTAGTGCAGGCTTATCCACCCTCCTAGAAGCATCTATGACTCTCATAGACTCTGGATCTTTCAACTACCACCTCATTAGCTATTAGCTAACTTTCCCTATTCTAGCAAGTTTGTAATTGCCATATGCTTCCTGAGATTTGCATGGGATCAAAGCCAAACACATCTCTAAGCAAGCCTTAATTTCTTTCTTATACTTGTTTTCCAATTTAAGTACTTCTTGTTCAGTCAAAGTTTGGCCAAATAGTTACATTTTAAACCAAAAAAATTTGCCCAAATTTAGGTTAAAACTTTTTTCAATCGGATGGATTGAAATGCTTGATCTTATAAGTTTTGAAGCTTTTTAATTGTATAAATTATGTAAAGTCAATCACAACAATTGATTTATAACGAAAAAAATATAGTTGACATCCGTGGATTTTGCAAAAATGATTTTGACCCTTTTTATTGAAAATTAAACCGCATTCTTGGAACAATTGGGTTACATGCTTTTAGTAGGTGCGAAAATTGAGTCAATGGGACATTAGAAAGGAAAAGTTATGCCCAATCAAAATTTGATCAAATTTGGAGATCATGATCGAGCAATTACAATAGAGTAAAATGAGTGAAAGTGATCCGAGGACAGGCCTCCTTGCTAGAATGGGAGTCAAAAGGGCAAGAGCTACAATGGGAAACGAAAATCTAATATCTTTTCAATGGCCCCATTAGTGTAGGCTTATCCTCCGTCTTAGAGGCATATATGACTCTCATGGACTTTGAGTCCATCAGCTGCCACCTCATTGGCTAGCTTTCCCTATTCTAGTAGGTTTGTAATTCCTTAGGCTTCTTTGTCATATGCTTACTGAGATTTGCATGATCAAAACTAAAGGAATCTCCAAGCAAGCCTAATTTCTTTGATGTACTTGTTTTCCAATTTGAGCACTTCCTGTTTAGTCAAAGTTTGGCCAAATTTGGGTTAAAAAATTGTTGTCAATTGGATGAATTGAAATGCTTGATCTTATAAGTTTTGAAGCTTGTTAATCGTATAAATTATATAGTCAATCACAACAATCGAATTAAAACAAAAAAAAATATATTTGACATATCTGGATTTCGCAAAAATTCATGATCTCCACCCTTTTTGTTGAAAATTAAAACACATTCTTGAAACAATCAATTTATAAGCTTTTCGTAGGTGCAAAAATCAAGTCAATGAGACATTAGACAAAAAAGTTATGCTGGACCAAAATTTGGTCAAATTTAGAGTTGATGATTGAAGAGATAGAATAGAGTAAAGTGAGCGAAAATGAGAGTAAAAAAAGGCAAGAGCTGCAGTGAAAAGCAAGGCGAGGGATGAAAAGATGAAAGACGATGCCTTGAGTAGCTATCGATCTAGAGAGATGCAAAAGCATAAGGAGGGAGAAGAGTTTTTTTCAAGCTTTTCATTATTATTCAAATCGTGTGAGATCGTAGTTTTCTGATCCCCAATATTTCCCAGAATCACATCCTTTTGACATTTCTCTCTCTCAAAAAACCTCATATGCCTCATTAGTGAAGTCTTATCCTCTATCCTAAATGTATCTATGATTCTCACGGAATCCAAATCATACCACCTCATCAGTTAGTTTTTCCTAGTCTGGCAGGTTTGTAATTCCTCATGCTTCTTTGTCATATGCTTGCTGAGGTTGGACCGAACCAAAACCAAAGGAAAGCAAGTCTAATTTCTTTCTTATACTTGTTTTCTAATTTGAGCACTTCTTGTTTGGCCACCTTGACCCTGCAAATCCTAACTTCACATTCCTTGATAGCCCTCTTCCTCTTATTTATTTATGTACTTCTATCTCTACATCATCCCTTCTTGCATAAAGCATTTTTGTTTATTTATACCTTCAACTGTTATTATAGAAACTACTACCGTTGCTGCTGCTTAAATTTAGTCTATCCAGGCTAATTTAGATAAAAAAATCACCAATGTGGCGGTCCAGTCAATATTGAACCTTCTATATGTCACTACCAACGTTAATGTAAACAATTATTGATCGAAACATCTTTAGAGAATTTTTTACAAACTCGTTTAATTTTTTGTCTTTTTTTTTTTTTTTCCATCAGCACCCTTCATCTTTCAAAAAGGCTAGCGGGGTCATAGGTGCCTCGCTAGCCACCGCCTAGACTAGGCACAATACCCTCACCAACCGCTTCACTTGTTAGGGATATCTCGCTCCTACAGCAAGAGCCCAAACCGGAGCTCTTGCTGGACAAGCCATGATAATTCATTTGCTTCGTATTCTTCAAATTCACGTCATTGTCAAGATCCGGCAATTAGCATCACTTTAGGTTCAGCATCTTAAATTTCTTTGGTCGCTTGACAATCATCTTCTAAGCATTAAAGGTTGTAGGAAAATCCTAAATCAACATGGAAAAACAATCTTGCTATTGCAATCGCAAAGCTTTAGGTCTACAAATTGTTCTTTTAGGAAAATGAAAATTTGGCGAATTGCAACCCTAACTCAAGGGGCTGGAAAACCCCCTAACTAGGGAAGATGAACAAAGCTTTTGGGAAAATAGAAAAAAAAATTCACAAAATTCAAAACAATTTGCGAAAATCGTCCAACTTAGCAACCATGCCATGTAGGATAATCTAAAATGAATAAAGACCTGGCCTCTCTTTTGTTGGGTGCTTTTACACAAACATTCACCCACTCTATAAAATTAAGCTCTTCATTCTCATTGTGAACACTTTCGTTAGGAAAAAGAGTTTTAGAAATGTTATAACTTTCATACAACATTCATTTTAGCGTCAAAACTTTTCGATATATCACTTCAGTGTCACTTAAGTATAGAAATGATCACTTAAAGTGCTATTACTGATTTGAGAAGCCTAAAATTTAACATTGCAATATTTTAATGTTTCTTTTTGACAGGGCTTGTTAGAGATTCAACATGGCAATATTTCAGCATAAATGCCCTAAATGAAGTCGGTACACATTTTGCCTCAAATTTAATAGAATTGGGGACAAATGGAGCCAAATTTCCCCTCTTCTTCAAATCGTAATTTAGAACGAGACATGGTGGGCCAAAAATTAAAAGGTGTTGCAATGAAGAGTTCGAGCAGGATAAGTGGCTCAAGTTCATGTCAATAAAACCAAGAAAAGGTGAATATTATTGCTATTGTGGGCTTGGATAGGGTGTGCAAAGGAATTAGGAATCACTCGGACCATCCAGAACCGGATCGGACCAGCCTAAAACTAATGATTCCTAAGAGAAGTGGTTTGGTTCTCGGTTCCAATATTGGAACTAGTGGATACCGGTCCAGTTCTCAATTCTAGGTGTGGAGCCACCCATTCGTCCATTTGAACTGAACCGGTAATGTTGTGCATTCGCATTTTTTATATTTCATCACCAAGGGTATACTATTTTGCGTCGAATTCAGTGGTGATAATGTCAAACATGGGAATTAAGATGGGCACAACATGATGATTGACCGAGGATCAATAGAGATTCGAGCGATGGACGAACTTGGACAAGCAATGGGTGGCCAGAGAAGTGATTGCATTCAATTATCTACAAAAGTCGGAAAAGTATAATTAATATGGTCAAAAAATATTTGAATGGAGACAATCCTAAGGAAAGAATCCTGAATGGGCTGATAAGATATTTGAATGAAAAGAATTTCAGTAGATGGATTTGGGAACAAATTGGTGGCAAGCGTTAACTGGTCAACACCAAAAAGGGGAAAGAAAGAAACCTATAGAGCTTGAGCTTGATGGGAACAGTTCCATGGACCTACCCAAGAATTGGACGGTAGTGTCAGTCAGTCGGGTTCTTAGGTATATTCATGAAACTAATGAGCGGTTCTTGATTGTAGGGTGGGAACTGTCCACCTGGACTATACTCACTTTAGGTTCAGACTTTCAATGTAGCTCGAACTGAGCCCTGACTTTTGATGCTGATGTTTTAATGGAAGGGGGGAGGGGGGGGGTTGGAATAGCTTGTTGATTTACCGTGTGGCTTTTGATAGAAATGGGAAAAGAGTTGGTTCGTACTTTCACAGACTTGACAAGCTGGTAATTGCATAATCAACATTCAAAGGCTTAGTCGATTTTGCAGGCCACGCGTAGGCACAGGCACATGACCAAAGCAAATTGTTGCACAATTCCCACCGTTGTCCTGGTGAAATTGGATTTTCGAACTTCTCTCCAAGGGAACAATCTTGGAGTAATATTGTCAAACACTGGATTTAGTTTCCTGCTCCCAGCGGAGTGAGCAAATCATTGACTTATGTACTGGATTTCTAAGTGAATATAATCCCTTCGGGCCGATTTCATTGCTTCTGGAGAATAATAAACGAGTGAGTTAGAACAGCAAAAGAGAGAAGTGAGCGGCGTTGTTTTGTCATGAAGGGCCACATCATTGTCCATGTTAGACTTTTCTTTTTTCTTTTTTCTTTTTTTATTGTGTAAAAGAGCCACGCAGGAATTAAGATTTTATTAATGAAAATTCATGAAGGACTTTTTGTCAAAATTTGTCACTGGAGACATTTAAGGGATTGTTTTTCCTCCAACGTAGCATTGAAGTAATATCTTGAAAAGTTATGTCACTAAAGTAAGCACATTACGAAAGTTATGGCACTTATGAATTAGGTTTTTTTTCAATTCTAGAACTTGCCTTACCCCAATCAATGTTCTCATGATACCATTCTAATATCTTCAACACCTACAATATTATACTTATCATTATGCCCCAACCACATTTTATCACTATCCATTCACTTATAAGTAGTAAACCAATTCCCATTTGATAAAGTGTAAATGGACAACAAAAATTCATAACTCATCCATCAAATGATGAATCATCAATGATCATCACTATCTAAGACACTATCATCATATAATCAAAGCACATATCTCATCAATAAGTCAATCTCACTCGAACTTGACTGACTAACGACCATATTGAATTTATCAATATGCTTAGCAATTGACACACCTTCATCCGTCTTTAAGTAAAGTAGATTTAGCATCAAGTAGAGCTTGTTGATCGCAAACAACTTTTTAAACATGTTCAACGAGGCATACATCCACTAACTCACATAGTATTTAGCCCTTATAATACCTCATGAAACAATATTTCAAACTTACAAAGGCATTCAGAAGTCTTACCACAAGATTAATTTGTTTCCAAACACTTGAAACTTTTTCAAGAGGTAATTCGCGAGTCTGCTCCATAATTGATTGTTACTGCAAAAGCTTATTTGCTTTCTAATGGGTAAAAACCAAAACCTACTTTTTATTAGTTATGTATATTTCGATCTAAGAAATGCCTTTTAGCCCAATCAAACTAGAAATCAAGCTCTAATGTGGGAATAACAAAGGCCAAGTAAAATTCTAATACCAAGCCCTAATTGGATTGGACTTTCCAATTTAGGCCAGAGACTCCTAATCCAACAAGGGCTTCCCTTGTTTTGCTTTTACCACAGTCGGAGTAGGAATCAATGTCCCTGTATTACGGACCAGACTTCGACATATTTTGATCCGATCGAATTTTGTTCAGAGACACAAACTCGAGATATATGTTTACACCATTGAGAGAATTCTCTTTAGAATTTCGCATGTGAGCGATTGTATGCTTGAGTGCACTTTTGCGAATTGATAATTTTTTGTCCATCATTTATTGTTTTTGTTATGTCATATACTTTTTATTTTTTCTTTCTCCAATCAAAGCCATGGTCACAATACATCATCGATTTCTTACTCTGGAGAAAAGTTAACGCAATTTAGAGATCCTAGATATTCCCGACTTTAATTGCGCACTTGCTCTCTGATGATCCTTACATTAGCAGAGTACCACCGTGGGGTGACTTGAATGTTAAGAACAAATGTTTGTATGTTGATTATGCACATTTTCGATTTCTTGTATCACTAATAAATCATAAGAATTCAATATCTAGGCCACTCACTTGGACTTAAGACTTGAATCCTAGACTTGAATCTTATCTAGCTCACGATGTTAATATGATATTTCATGCATTCACAATTCACCTTTTTAAGGTGAGTTTCCCAATAAAAAAACATAGATAATAAGGATATCTTGTGAAATGTCACCATCTTTTGCTGGGTGGAGATTTTCCACCCGTTAGTGCTTCCATTCCGTTTCTCAAAAGACACCGTGTGGCCGAGTAGAGGATTTCATCCTCTCTCTTAGTAGGAGTGTGCAAAAGAGACTGTCCAAACTAGGAACCATTCAGATTAGACCAAACCGGCCAATTTGATTTCGAGGAGTATCGGTCTAGTTCCTGATTCCTAATTGGAACAGGTGTCCGAGTACTTCGTTTCCAGTTCCAAGGCGAAACCGGACTAGGCTGAACCAAACCAAACCAACTATATATCCTTTTTTTTTTGGTTATATCTTCAAAAAAATTAGTAAAATATAAACTAAACACTATCTTAGTCTAGTTCCAATTATGGGAAAAAGTAAGAGGAACAAAGTAGTGGAAAACAAAGTAAGGGTAAAAGTAATGAAAAAATATGACTGATTTCATTAGATTGGATAAAAACTAATCATCCCAATTTTCTAAGAGTTGACCAACACGTCGTTTAGTAATCATAGCACCTTAAAAACCATTACATCCGGGAGTTGTTTCACTCGTTTTTAACTTATTGCAGTTTTAACGCATGAGCAAATTATTAATGAGCCATCCCATTCTAACTAACTATTCCAATCACCTAAGGAAAAATAATTAAGATTATAAGTCACACCCCCATAAAACTTCTTTACACTGATTTTCTCAATATATTAATCATGAAATGAATAGCGTCACTTGTGCAGTAATTGATTTGACACGTCTTTAGCATCAGGTAAAGCTCAGTGTTTTCATTTAAATTTCAACCCTTTACAAATCTCTGCCTAACCACCCAAGTTATAATTTAGAGGAAGGTTACAAGTATATCAGCCGTATTTAAGCCATAATAGACGTACATCAACAATTCCTCATGGGTGTAGGGATAATTATTATCTATGTAGAATAGAAGAACAATAAATAATGAGAATCTAAACACAAAATACTTTATTTATCGGACATAAATTACAATAAAATTGCTCTAGTTGTTACGTAGAAAGTGACTACGTATACAGAAGCTCCATTGAAATCCCCTATTAAGGTGAAAGTAACTGATTAAAGCATATACGTTAGACATTTCTATCAAAAAGATAAGTCTAGGCGAAAATAAACCATTAAAGCTAGTGCATTTTTTTAATATATATGGAAAAGATATGTCTAGAATAATTGACACGTGTTCGAGAGAGAGAGAGATAGTGGTGGTCCCTCGAAGCTTTGCTGAAACATTTTTGTAAATGATGTAACTTTTACCGTAAGAGTAAATAGCCTCCATCTCATTAAAGAAGTACCAATCCAGATGCCCTAAAGATAAACACACACATGCCCGAGATTTGATTGGATATACACGAGAAATCACGGTGTGTAAAGCCGCGAAATCGTGGTCCCTGTTTCTAAGAAACCCTAATCCTAGTACAATGTCGGACAACTCTCATAGGCTGCGTGACTTGCACAGCTCACCATGCTGTCCATTCAGTTCCCAGTACCAGCAGCATATCTTTACCCTAGTCTTGATGCGTGTACATGAGAGAGAGGGAGAGAGAGGGAGGGGGATCAGGTGGTGATATCTGCAGTCTTTGTTGGTTTCTCACGCTACTGCATCTGTTAATGGAGCTGGACTAGTATTAGAATTTCGTTTAAAACACGATGTTTATTTAGTTCTAATTGATGGAGCAATAATGCTTTCACTTGCAATATTTAGATCTAATCATAGTGAAATCTAGTAATTCCACGTATAGTTTACGCAGCAAGATATTGACCAAGTATTGACGCTATATGAGGAAATAGATTTTTCTATTTGCAGTAGATTAAATAGAAGTTCTAAACCCAGGTATCTTTAAAAGATCCAAAATTGGAGGTGGCACCATGATCAAACTTCTCAACCGTGTTGCTAGAACAATTTCACGGGAAGCTTTCAATCAAATTTGTAGTGTCAGTGTACTACACCCAGAGACTATTACATCATTCTTATCTGCTTTCATTGTTTTTCCCATCACAAGTAGTCAGGTCTTCAGAAAAATTTGTTAAATTAAAACTACCTCAACCAAAGCCCATTAACAAGCATGAAAAAACCTGAAATATACCCTTAACTGAATTAAAAATCTTGCTCAAGTACTATTATGATGACTCCACCATTTATCCAATTATGAGTCTTCCTCCTTTTTAACCATTCTCTTGAAGATTTGAATTTTGCTATAGTTCATGCAAGCTATGACCAGCTTTTCCATTGCAGATATTTGCATTTTGTTCACTGCAATTTCAGTCTACAGGATTTTCCAAGAAGGTTAAAAGAAGTAAGATCTGGAAAGATCTTCATGTGAAATAGCTATCTCAAACTCACTACTAATCTTCTACTATGAGTATCACTGCAAAACACTAGGAAAAATCAGAGATCATAGTGATTTATTTTATTTCTCCATATACATCCATATCCCTTAAGAATATGCCTATAAAACTCCACAGATGTTAACCATATCATTTCTGCACAAATTTGAAGAAATGGGAGAAAAAGAAAATTCCTAAAAGTTCACTAAAAGTTCTTAAAGTTCTTAAAGTTCTTGAGGTTACATTAGATGTCTAAAGAATCCAGAGTTACCTTTTGAAGAAAAAACTCTCAAAACCCACAATCAAACTCAAGTAGTCTGGTAATGTTGGGTAATCTATGTTTTCAGCTTGTGTACATTCATCATCTTCTTCATTTATGAATTGTGAAAAGAAAAGAAGTATCACCTTCAAGCTGGCTCAGATGTGGAACTCTTGCCCTTGTCAATGAATTGAAACTCTAAAGGAGCAAGATTTTGGTGGGTTTCAACTTGCCTTACTTGCTGCTCTTCAATTCCGAAGTGTAGCTCTT
>MU089826.1:0-77398 GCA_014858505.1 Corymbia citriodora subsp. variegata
GCTTTGTCTTTACTGACAAAGTGGCATCTATAACTTGGATCTTCTTAGGCCATCTTACCCTGGCCTGTAATTTTCTTCATTGTATTCAACTACAAAGGATCTTACTTCAAAGTATCTGTTTGCTTCATTCTGCCTTTCGCTGCCTCTTTTAGCTTCCATCTCCATCATAACTTTGCATCTTACTGTTGGAGCTTTGGACTTCATATTCTTCACATGTATAAACTATTCTAAACAAGCATCTTCGTCTTAACCTCATCCGACACCACCCTTTCCTCTGATGCACTTGTTTCTAGCAATCTCTCCTTAAGTGGTGCACATCCAATGGCACATCTCCATATCTGCTAAACTCATTATTATACCATGCTGAGGTTGACTGCTAACATCCTAAAAGCCATGAAGCATTGCTGGTCTAATTGCTCTCACTGAAATTTGCGCTTTAGCTATAAGTTATATTTCATGAAAGCAAATGGTTCTAGATTCACTTCATGTTATAATAGAAAAATAAATGTTGGTGACATCAAAATGCTGTTTATGTTGTTATGTTTCAAGAAAACTATAATAGAACCAAAATATATTTGGGGACAAGATTTAGTCAATCAACACTCTGCTTCTGCTCTTAAAACCAAGCAAAAATTCCTCGTGTTTTATGAGGAGTTTTGGGTAACACTTCCTAAATTTGACGAATTGTTGAGATTTACTGTGTTTGGCTCTTCCTATTATGCCATGGGTTTATTGCGCAATTTTTTTTTCACATTAATCTGCTACTGTCATGTCTAAGTTCAGTGCTGGGATGAGACTTCTATGCTCCCCCTAGTAATTCTCATGTTTTATTGTATTTTTCCTCGGGATGAAAACCAAAGTGAATCTGTGATGTAAGCAGTTGGGACTATTTCCCTTTCCCCCTCCCTTTTGGAGATCAGTTTCATGGGTAAATATTGATATTTCATGGGGCGGTTTGGTTAAAGTATAGAATTATTGGCATGTGGCCCAGTCATAAGGCCATCCATGGCATGGTGAATTGTCAGAGAATGGATCATTGAGTCATGCAGGGCCATTTTTAATAACATGATCATGGAAACTGCGCATCAGAATAAAAATTAACAGAAAGAGCCCCCTCTATTTGCAAAAAATTTCATGTTTGCTCCTTTGACAAGATACCATTATTTTTCACAGTGGAAGTTCTTGAGGAAAGCCCTTATTCTCTCTATCTCTCACAGGTTGTTAGAAAGGCAGTCGCTACAGGGTTCTTTGCAAATGCTTGTCGTCTTGAGGTGAGTTTTTCTCCTTCACCTATTGGGCTAGCTGCTGCTATTTGCAATCACGATCTTAATCGTCCTTGGTATTCTAGTCACACTAAAGTAATATGTCAAAGTCAGGGTCAACTGATCTTTGATTTTTCTTGTGGCCTTTTACTTGTTAAAAAGCCATTTAGTCATGATGGGATGTACAAGACCGTGAGAACGTCCCAGGAAGTGCACATTCATCCGTCCTCGGTTTTATTTCGGTGAGTAAGCAATGCTATATATTTTCATTTTGTGTGCCGAGAGTTGATCTTCTGTATACAGTGCCTGATTCCTTCTTGCTCAAACTACGTCACTTTGCAGAGTAAATCCGAAGTGGGTTGTCTACCACTCAATTGTCTCAACCGACCGACAATACATGCGCAATGTTGCGACCATCGAACCGTCTTGGTTGAGAGAAGTTGCACCACATTTCTACAGGCAGGATGGACCTGATCCGTTGTTGCGTTGATTCTTTTGACTAGGTTAGAAGTGTTCCCGGCAATCTTTGGTCTCCTATGAACTCACAAGACATCCTTATCGGATGTATGGAGTGATTTGAATTAAACAGATCGTCTCTTGCTGAGGACCAATTTCTCAATAGCTGCAATTCTGAGCAATTGTACTTCAATGCGACTTTTTAACTGCTCGTCCACACCAAAGCAAAAAAAATTATAGAGTTTTGAAACATTGTAATGTAATTATAAGCCTAGTGGACTTTTTAAAATTTATCCACTACCGAGAAAATTTGATTTGATGACCTAGTGCAAAGCTCAATGCGATCCGTACATTTTTATTTTCTTTTTCGACTTCTTATTGCCAACAAGTGGCTCCATTTCGGGATTCTGTCCTGTACTGAATTTCAATGGTCAATTTTTTGGTTTTCACATGAATTTTATTTGTGAATCTCATAAGATCAATGATTGTCGTGTACTCAGTTCACATTGGATTTGGATTTAGACAAATATTTGTCCACCATTTGATGTGAGGGTTTTATTAACATTATGTAAACCAGCCGTTTGGCCTGGTGATTTGACAATTGGGGCATTAGGGACGTGCCGGTTCAAATGCCAGCTAACGGGAAAAAAAAGTGCAAAAAAAAAGAAAAAAGAAAAAGAAGAAAAAACAAAGAACGGAAAAGGAAAAGGAAAGTGCATTTTGGAAATTTATTTGCACTTTATTGTATCTCCCTGATTTCGACTAGGAAAGTCAAAGTAACCTTATAGTGGCTAAATCCTTGTTTATTATTGTTGCGTTTGACTATTTTGCAACTTGGAGACCAATTATTTGGAATAAACTTGGCATTAGATTGGTGAAATTACACTAGAAATCACCAACCTTTCACAGAAATTCAAATAAGAAGTTTTTTCACATGACAAAAATCGAGAGATTAATGATCAAAGGAAATACATTATAGGATAATTATCAAAAAAGTTTTTAAATCTGTACTTGTGTTAATTTATTCCTACGACTCGAGTCAAATGCATCTTGAATTGCAATTGTTCTTCTTTAAGCTACGGTAAAAGCCTTGGGTCAATTGCATTTTGAACAATAGTTAGTTTCCTCTTTGGCTAATGGTATAATCTGAAGGAAATAATTGTCATATCAATCTTAATTTATTATGCGAATGTCAGTTCAATCCTTAACTTTTAACTTTGCTCAAATTCTCAATCTCTGCAATTCTAAGCAACTGCACTTCAAGGCCACATTTTAATTGCTCGTCCACAACAAAGCAAAAAAATTATAAAGTTTTGGAACATTGTAATGTAGTTATAAGCATAGTGGGCTTTTTTAAAATTTATCCACTTGCGAGAAAAATTGATGACCCAGAGCAAAGCTCAATGAGATCCATACATTTTTCTTTTTCTTCATCAACTTCTAATTTTATTGCGAACAAGTGGTTCATTTCGAGATTTCCGTCAAGTGCTGAATTACGAAAATTGATTTTTTTGGTTCTCACACGCACCTCACTTGATTCGGATTAAAGGCAAGCGTTTTTCTGCCACTTGATGTGAGGGTTTTCTTAACATAATGCGAAGGAGGCGTTTGGCCCAGTGATTTGACTATTCGGGTTTTAGGGACGTGTTGGTTCAAATGCCAGCTAATGGAAAAAACAGTACAAAAAAATAAAAAATAAAAGAAACACTAAAAGAAAAAGGAAAGTGCATTTTTTCGAAAAGAGATACTGTTACCAAAAATCTTAAATTATGCTAATTATAGCATATTTATCTTGCTCTTTTTTTTGTGACATTAAAAACTCTAAATTTATATCCATGTGGCATATTTATCCTTCGTCATCTTATGTTTTTGTCACAAATCACCATCATGGCGCCAACGTAGACTAAGTGAAGGAAAATAAAACAAATTTTCACTGACAAAAGAAAAACGTTCACTTGTGCTCTGTTTATAGTTCCCCCTTTCTTCGTGTTCAAAATTTTCCAAGCTCTCTCTACTGAAGCTCCATGCTCTGTCTCCCTCTCTCACTTTGTCCGCGTTTAAAGCTTCATTTGTTGGTTTACCGGCTAAAGGGGTTTTGGGGCTTTGGGGTTTCATATCTCCCCCTTCTCTCCCAAAAGGAAGCTCGACTAAGGCAAAGTTCAGATTTTTTGAAGCTTGTTTCCTTGGCAAAGATGATTTGGGTTTTAATTTCTTTTCTTCAAAGGTTTCTCGTTTGTCTCTACGGAGAAGGCGAACTCGGCAATTCGGGGATTTTTATAGGGTTTTTTGTTGGTCTCGATTCACCAACATTTTGTGAGTATTCTCTTCGTCGATTTTTACTATCGAGGTTTTTGTTTTGGCAATTTCGCTATTGTAGTGAATCAAAGCTCAATTTATTTGAGGCTCGTTTACTGGTCTAAGGAGCTCCACTTGTGGTTGAAGCGCGAGTGCTCTCTGTCTCTCCCCCTTGATTGCTCCTCATTTGCCGGTATTAGTTCCTTGTCCTATTAAACAATAATGCTCCATTTGTTTAGAGAAAAAAGAATGATTTGAAAAATATTTTCTTAAAACAGATCGTCTATATGACTTACAAAAAATTAATAAACGAAAAATACTTTCATCGTCCATGAAAATGTTTAGACATAATTTTTGTCGATAATAAAATTATTTTTAATTAACTAATTATTTCAAGCGATACAAACAATTATTTTTCAGAAAATATTTTCCAAATCATTTATTTTTTACAAAACAAATGGAGTCTAAAAATATTATTATTTTTCACTTCGTTCAAATAAGAGTTATACAGTGAGGATATTTTTGTTTGTTTAAATATTTCTCAATGAAAAATAATATTTGATAAAAAAATAATAAATATTTGGCTGATATATAATTTTCATTGGACAATATTGGTCATGTCTAAATGTATGTTATATTATTGTGCATTTTATCGCCTCATAATATTTTCTCTCGTAAGTTCTATTGTCAAAATAAATATCAACAAGTTAGAACTAGCCAAAGTAGAAAATTTATTCGTTGATAACATCGAAAAAAAATCTATTTCATAATTAAAACCAATACCAATATCATTTACTAGACATATGCAAATTCTAATTGCTAAAGGGCGAAGAAAAGTTTAGAGGCTCTGATAACTTTGGCATATAATGAGAGTGATCACCATAAATGGTGATGATATGTAGTGGCCATTGAATTTGTATACACTCTTCCCTCATAAAAATTTCACACGCACTAATAGCTCTTGTTAATTTCGTAATAAAGAAGATTTACTTCACATATAGAATAATCTTTTCGTGCAAAAAAAAGGGTTAAAACATAAGATAAAAAAAATAAAAAACTCATACAAATGTGACTCAATCTTAGTTAACCAATGCCTTTGGTGATTCTACATCTACCTCATCTGACTAATCCTGTGATGGCCTAGGTGACATTGCACGGGGAGGAGGGATGGCGGTATGTCCTCGCCTTGGTTCTCGGATGTGCACAAAGAGAGAGGACATGTCTCTTATCCCACATTGCTTAGGGAGGAGTCCTGGGCTAATTTTTAAGGATTGGGTTCTCTACTCTATGTAATGCGTTTTAAAGCCATGCGAGTATCGGTCCAAAACAGACAATATTACACAGTGGTAGTCCCGAGTTCTTACAAATTTGACTTACTTAGTATCGTGCCAAAACATAAGATTAGCATACCGTTCCCTTGTCATTGAGATGTTTGCAGGTTAAGTATACTAGAAGTGCCAAAATTTTTTGTCGGCTTACTTAAGTGCCAAATCGGAGAAAAAACAAATAACTAAAATGCTTTTGGCGAAATATTGGTCAAATTGATTACGTGGCATTTATAATTAAAATTTTAATATGATTTGATACATTTTAAAAAAGTTCCTATCCATGTGGACGTCCAAAATGACGTTGTACAATGATCACTTTTTAATTGAGATTGGTATTGAAATGATCGCTTTTTAATAATGATTGGCACTGAAGTGATCATTTTTTACCAATGGCTGGAACTTAAGTAATCAATTTTAATAATAATTGGCACTCAAATGATTCATATTTACAATTTTTGGCACTCAAATGATTACTTGTCAACTTGTCTACACGACGTCATTTAGGTGTTATATGCTGACAGGGCAAGCCGATGAGCCATGTAGATTGAAAAATTAATAAAATATGGCCATGTCAGATTTTCGGCAACCTTGAACGAAGTTGGCACTTAGGTGATCGTTTTTCAAAAAAGTGGCATTTAAGTTATAAAAAAAATAAATTTGGCACTTCTAGTGTACTTACCCCTACCTTAGCCAAGAGACACCTCTTAATAATAACAAATTATTTCAATAGTAGTTTGACTTGCTTACACCCTACTTGCAACTATCCAAACAAAAAATTCTTCTGTAATAAATTTTATTTTAATTTCTCTTTGGCTTCCTTTTGATAGATTAATTTCGAGTTTTGCCATCGAACGTGTACGAGCTGAAAAGGTGCCATAGATTTTTTTTAATCGGTATAGACTAGTGTTTTGCACCACTAGAAGATGTTAGAAGTTCTTACTTCTGGTGATACTCGTGTTTGAAGGTGCTGAACGAAACTACAATGATTTCGACTTTGTCAATTCTAAGGCCGCAAGCTAGTGGGGCGTAGTGATATAGGACGAGTGAAAGAGACTCAGGAGATGGTAGACTTTTGTGCGAAACATGATATTACTACAAACGCTGAGGTAGTCCAGATGTACCACATCAATACAGCTATGGAAAGAGGTATAGTTTTGTGATAGATGTGGCCATCTCTTTGTCACGGTAGATATATAGTGATGCGTTCTAAATATTTCATCTGCCACTTTCGAGGACTTTTTATTAGAACAAAACGGAACTTGCCGGTGCGAAGAATTTGTGCTGATTGGTGCTGGTTATATCATCCTTTTGTGCACTTCGAGTTTATTTGCTTGATTAAATGTACTAGTTCTGCTTTCTCATGCGATTACATTCGCTTGTTCAGTCATCTTTAATATTCTAGGGTTTTGGGGAGAGTTGTATCAGTTGGTCAGGGACTTCCCGTCGGTCGGCCATCTTCCTAGTAACTTGATTGAAGAATGTTTGACTTGATGTTCATTTCAATGGAAGAGCATACCCGCGGCCAAGGGCAAACTCTTAGGGTGCGTTTGGTATGGCATTTAGAAAGCCCATTGTGGAAAATTTGGGGTGTTTGGCAACCCATCCCCAATGAGCTTTTAAATGAAAGTTAGCATTTTGAATGCTGAAAGCTCAAAGCAAGTCCTCCCTTGCTTTGAGTTTTCAGCATTTTTAGAATGCTAAAGGCATCAACTAATGAAAAATGATCGTTTGCCTGTTTTACCCTTAAAATATCATCGAAAATCCATTTTTACCCTAGATATTTGCCTTCACACACGTTCCTTTGCAACTCCATGCTCTCTCCCTCTCTCCCTCTCTCCCTCACGACGCTACACTCTACTACTCCTCGCTTGATTGCGTTGGCAACAACCTCGGCTCCTCTTCCGACGCGACGATTGCTGCTCCTCTTCCGACGCACGTTGCGAGGGCTCCTCTTCCGATGCACGTCGCGAGGGCTCCTCTTCCAACGCTAAGCTTTGCCGATCTGCTAAATTATAGCCCTCACACGCCTAGACAAGGGCGACCCTTACCTAATGCTAGCAACCTCCGCCGACAGACAATCGACAAGGCTCGGCGATGGCCAACTGAAGGACAAACTGAAAAAGAAAAAAGAAAAGAAGAAGAAAAAAGAGAAATGGAAAAAAAGTTAAAAAAAGTAAAGAAGGAAAAGAGAAGAAAAAAAAGGAAAATTAAATAAAGGAATAAATAATTTGAAAAAATATTAAAATATTTTTAAAAATTATTCATATAAATGTCGGCCGTGTCACATAGGATAACTGGCTTTCATATGGGCATTTTCCGGTCAAACTTAGCCAGATTGACTCAATTAGAAAATGTGAAAAAGTTTATAAATCAATTGGTATAATTAAAATGTCTATGACTGAATAGTTTAAAAATTTTTTGACAACTTTTCTAGGTTTAAATGGCACAAAAAGTAAAGTTTAAGAGACGAAATTGTACAATGAAAACAACTAAGAGGGATGAGCTTGTACCTTAATGTCACTGCTTTGAAAAGGGAAAGAGAATCATTTCACACTTGGATTTTTTGGATTATATCCGTTTAACACGTTCAACAACTTGAGAGATGAGACCATGGTAAGAATATGGGGGCTGCAAACAAATTCGTGCCCATCACGTACTTAGAATCGTTAGAAACCAAAACCTGGGACCACAAACATATGGTCAATTTCCGATGTGTGGAAGTCCCTAAGCTCATTTGGTCAGTGTTGTTTCACAAGTTAAATAGCTCAAGAGACAAGACCATTGGAAGAATATGGGGCTACAAAGGCATTATCCCCATCACTTACTTAGAATCATTTAAAACCAAAACCTAGGACATGTTGATAGTTTGTTTGTAAAACAAACTGAGAGGTATCTTGTCCCACATTGAAAAGATGTTAGTGCGCATGTGGACAAGATTTGACACTAACCAACAATCATTATATTTTATTTATTGAAAAATTCAGATTTATTTTTATAAAAAAATTAACTATAGCTTCTTTTTGAAACAAAGGAGTTATGGTTATTTTTATTTATTATTTATATTATTCCGATTTTTTTTATATGTGTCATTTCAAGACAATTTTTGGAAATTATATTTATTCAATTTGCAACCTTTTCCCAAGGGTTATATAGATTCATTTCGCAACTTCTTTTGAAATGATACATTTGTTCTTTTTGCAATTTCTTCTGAAAGGATATCTTTGCAACTTTTCACAAAGAGTTGTCTATATTCTTTTATATGTCAGCTTTTGAAAAAAAAAATGAGTATGGAATCATTTTTTAAGTCCTCTTTCCAAAACTGCAGCCAATTTCCAATTATTTCCTAGAGAGATCCTCAAGAAATACTATATTTATTATATAGCATTCCCATTTGAGACTTTGTTGTATCTAGAGGATATTTGCTAGTGACCATTAACAACATTGTGGGGAAAATAAATTATTAAAAAATGTGATATTACGTCTTAAAATTCGATTTGATTGCTCTATTGATTTGAATCTATATTGACTTTATTATTCTACCCAAGTTTGAAGATAAGTTCCCCAAAAATTTTAAGGATTTATTCATGTAACAATGGAGTTAGAGTTCAAGAAAATACGGTCAAACTGGATCATTTGATGACAACAATTTTGCGTGTTGAAGAGCCTGAAGAGTGAGTAGGATCTTGAGAACAACGTCGAGTTTTGTAACGAAGTGGACAATGCAATCAGTCCAACCCTCACACTCGAAGGCATTGCAAAAGGTGCGATCGATGCATTTATCACAAGAAAATCAAAGACAAATTCAGAACCAGTATATGCAAATAGACCTCTCCATCCATTGTGGAGTGGCGGACGTGGCCTGGATTATGGAGTTTAAGCAGGAGAATTCGAGAAAATGCCAAAGTAGAATTAGATCACACCCGCAACAGCACGCACCAGTCAGCGATGATCTCCACAGAGAACAACCACCACGCTTCGTCTTACCCACGCCATTGTTGCTGGGTGTCACCCAACGCTGCTCCCTGTTTTTGGGTCTGCACCAGCGGGCTTTCATCGAATCTGCAGATCTTTTATACGAGGAGAAGCCATGACGAGACAAGACATCAAGCGTTCAGGAAGGAGAAGGAAATGGAGATGGTGGTGATCGATCAGTACATTGTGGGGAGACTTTCCTCGCGTCCCTGGCGGGCGTCGTCCTACTCTACGTTTTCCATTGGAGGAATGGTGACGTGAGAGTGAAGGTTTTGAGGGAGGGCACTGATTACGTCACTACCCATGACAGGTCACTGTGTGATGCTACGAATGGCGATTGCTCAACAAATAATGGCCTCAACGCTACCAATGTAATCATAATCAGCATCGGAGTTGCTAGTCCACTCTTGTGCGCACCCTCGACAAGGTATGTGATTTCATTGCTTGAAATTAGAGAAGAAAAACGATCATATTAACTATGATAATACTCTCGATTATTGCTCCATTCCATTTCTTATTTTGTTGGCCTAGAGTTGGACCTTGCCAACTCGAGTTGGACCAAGTCGCTCGTCACTGTTGAATGTTTCTAATCTCATCAATGACATCGAGTTTGTTGTGGTCAATTAAATAAAATTTGGATTGGTCATAGGGCAAGCAAGCAAATGGCCATCAAAGCTCTCTCCACAACAGGTTCTTGTTTCTAACTGAATTGAAGTTCTTGAGTATTTCATGCATGATTAGCCGGTGGTGACATCTTGGCCGATGAATCAATTGGTTAGAGTAAATTGAAGTTGTCTCTCATATATCATTTGCATCATAGGATTGCACTGGTTTTCTAATTTTGATGTTTGTATTTCATTGAGCATGAAAATTTGATGATGCATAGTGACCTGGGCAACTGTGGGTGGTTGGGTTTGTTGAGTTTTCTTGACTTTGCTTGAGTTCTTTTGCCCTCTCATGTACCAAGTCATAGGAACCCTCCATAATAGGGGTATCATTTGTGAGGTTCATTGCGAGTATAGTTATGGGAATTGATACTTCTCACGTCGAGGATGCTTCGTTCCCAATGGGAATGGCGAAATTGATTTGGAGTTCTCGAAGCCTTTGGATAAAGGAGATGGTTTTATGTCTGGCCGATTGAGAATAGGGTTAATGTCTAGTCCTCTAGATGCTATAGATAAATCCAACTTCTTGGCACCTCTTGCATGAGGGCGTTGAAGACATGGTCTTTAAAGTCTCGTGAGGAGTGTCAATGGGCCTATGAAAAGTACCATCACTCAAATTTTTTCTAGACGTTAATGGGGTCTCATTAGATGCAAAGATTTTTCTAGCACCCAATGACCCAACTGGCTTGGCATTCTAAGGATGCATAGTTTCAATTGGATGCCTCTAGAAATATTCTTGAAGTGGGGGCATCCTAAAGGGACTTTAGAACTAATATAATTAGATTCATTTAGAGTAAGAAATATCTAACTTTCATTTTTAAAATGAAAGATTTGGGTGAAGTAGATACTTTCTTGGGTATTAAAGTTAAAAACATAGTGGGGTTATTCTTTGAGCCAAAGTGATTATGAGGAAAAGATATTGAATAAATTTTAATATCTTATATTTCAAAGAAATGAGTAATTCATTTAATTCATGGTAGAGGGTCTTTAAAGTAAGTGCTATAGGGAATGAATGCAATGAACTGTACTAGACCTTATATTGCTTATTCCGTGAGTAAGTTCAATATATATATTTGTAATCCAAGTATAGAACATTGGAAAATTATTACCCCAAATTTTGGGTTATTTTTTAGGACTAAATTAGGAGGATGCATTGATACTAATTGGATTACTAGTGTGGGTGATAAACAATCCACTACTGGATGGATTTTCACATTTGATAGATGTGCTCTTTTTTGGATGAGCAAGAAACGAATGTGTATAACTTACTTGATTATAAAATTTGAATTACTACTTTAGAAGCAATTGAGAAAGAGGTTAAATAGATGGGGAATTTGTTGTTGGAAAATAAATTATTACCTAGTCCTATACCTCATATTTCTATCTATTGTAATAGTCAGGCTATTTCGGCAAAAGCTTATAATAGCACTTATAATGGTAAGTCTAGACATATTAATCTAAGGCATGAGTATGTGAGATAATTGATTAAAAAATGGTACCGTGACAATTGTCTATGTGAGGTTATTTAAGAATTTGGCCATTCCTTTTATAAAGGCTTTACCAAAAAATGTGGTAAAGACGATCTCACAAGAAACAGGGCTAAAACCCTTTATTTAAAATCACCAGTAATGGTAAATTGACCATTTTCAAAAGCATCACTAGTTACAATATTTAATGGGTAAGAATAAGTTACTGAATGTGATTGTTTGATACTGATGTAACCTTGATATGAGAAGTCAGTATCGTCAGTTACATTTTGTAGGTTGAATTGAATTCTTAATGAAGTATAGTACAAATTTGCAATGTGTTAATAGTAACATAAATATGTGGTAGATACTATGAGTCTAGAAGTGGTGTCACTTTTACGAAAGTTAGGGTTACTCTCTAGAGAGCTCATGAAATAGGATTAGGCACAAGGTCATCATAGTGTGGAGTAATACAGAACTTCTCGCCAAAATAAGAGGTTAATGTATGTGTGATATGTTCGATTCTATCATTTAAAAGTATAAATTTAAAGTCGAGCTATTTGTCACTTTGATAGAGTTTTAAGATACTAAATAGATGTTTAACTTGAAATAGACCTTCATGTATGTATATTAATATCATCAAAATTTTGGCTATATGATTTTTGAAATTTATTTTTATATCTTTGTTTTACAAACAAAATTGGAGGAATTTTGGTAATTAGTTTGTAAAACAAGCTGAGATGTACCTTGTCCCACATTGATTAGATGTGAGTATACAAGTGGATGAGATTTAACACTAACCAACGATCATTATTTTTTATTTTTATTGAAAAATTCAAATTTATTTTTATAAAAAAAATTAACCATAGCTTCTTCTTGAAACAAAGGAGTTGCGGTTATTTTTATTTATTATTTATTTTATTTCGAATTTTTTATATGTGTCACTTAAAGATAACTTTTGGAGATTATACTTGTTTAGTTTGCAGCCTTTCCTAAAGGGTTACATTGATTCATTTTGCAATTTATTTCAAAATGATACATTTGTTCATTTTGTAACTTTTTATGAAGAGATATTTTTGTTAACTTTGCAACTTTTCATGAAGAGTTGCCTATATTCTTTTATATGTCAGCTTTTAAAAAAAAAAGAGTATTAAATCATTTTTTGAGTCATCTTTCTAAAATTGTAGCCAATTTTTTGATTTTTTTCTAGAGAGACCTTGCAAAAAACTAGAATTGCTATCTAATATTGTAACATTTTGAAAATCGACCCCATTTTGGGATTTTATAAAATAATGATGTTGGTTGAATGCTTGGTTAGTACAAATATTTCAAACTAATTGTCCTCGAGCTAACCCCGCGTAGCCCTTGCTCTGACTTTCACGCCAGTGTCGCTGGGTTCCTAAGCCAAGTGAGTTAATTTCCTAATCCATTAGTTAGGGGTTAATCTTTCTTAGGAGTAGTTTAATTAGTTTAACGCTTGGATTATATTATTGGATCATGATTGATTAGATTATTATATTGTTAATTACTTTGCTTAAGGTTAACCATGGTTAGATTAAAGTAACTATAGTTAGTGTAAAGTAACTAAGGTTAGTTTAAAGTAATCTTGGTTGGGTTAATTAACCTTAGTTGAGTTGGGAATAGTAACCATGGTTAATTTTATTAAATATTATTTTTATTTTTGAATTAAATAATAATTATTTAATTATTCCGATAATTTCGAATTATTATTATTATTTAATTCGGAATAGTAATTATTTTTGGGAAAAATAACTAATGGTAATTATTTATTGGAAACGGTTTTAATCGAGAAATTTTGTGAAAATTACAATTAAGACTTACTTTTCCCAAGGTTAATTGTGATTGGTTTATTGGTTATTAAAGGGAATTGTTTTAGTTAATCGAAGGTTTTAGAAATGGAATTTATTGTTGTTATTATTAAATAGATGAATTGTTTTAATATTATTGTTAAATGTCGGTTATTTTCCCGAGAATTGTGGGATGCACATGATTGTTGATTGATTACTGTCGTAATCTGCTGTTGAAGTACATAGCCCATTAATTTCTGGTTGTTGAAATTTTCATGAGTACTTGAACTGTTGTTGTTGTTGTACGTGACTGTTGAATATTACTACATTTCATTATACATGTGTCAACTGCAATAGCATATCGCGTGAGCACAAACTATGTTGCATCCACGAGAGAGCAAAGAAAAGAATGAATTGCTTGATGATGTGTTGCATGGTCACATTAAAATGAGAGCCTAGTATTGCTATCTAGATTATCCACATGTACTTCATAGGAAAGCCGAAAGATTCGAAGGAGCTCAAAGAAAAGGAGTTCTTCGAGTGAAAATGTTGCTTGTTAAGACGCAAAGATTTTGACCAACATTTCCAAGCTATAATCAAGCTTTTTTACTTGCTTGGAGAGATTGGAATCTTAAACCAATCTTCTTTGTGTCCATCCTGAAAGAAGTTAGCCAAGTTGTAGAAAAAACCCTCCAACAAAGGCATAAAAGCTTAACCGAAGTTACCCTTGGCGAGATTCAGCAAGCCATCCATATTGCCATAGAAGAACTTTGCCTTCATCGAGAAGCTTTTTGAAGCTATCTTAAAGAAAACGGGTATCTTGATAAATTTCCATTACCCCATTGAAAATTCTGATGTACAGGATCCCTAAAGAGCAAGTGCAGAGCATACTCCAGGACAGTTTCCTTTCGGATGTACATGTTGATGGCCTCTAAGGGTTCTTTGGGTCTGGACAAGAAGTCGGCAATGAAATTTTTAGTCCCTGTAATGTGTTTGACTTCAAATGAATATTTTGAAAACCATTCTGCCTATCAAAGCAATTGTGGATGGGGAACTTGCTTCTGTTTGAATTCCACCTCATTGGACATCATTTCCTCTTCGAAATGGATATGAGGATTCTTTCGGGTTGTGCTGTGGTCATTGGGTTGCCTAACAGTGGTTAGATGCGGAGTTGCGGTAGAGGTCGGACCTATACTCTTTCGGGAATGCCGACGATGGGGGATAGCCCATGATGTCACCATGCCTCAAGGAGGAGGACAATACCTTGCTTAGGTCAGTTGACCACCAACTATAAGGTTGTGCCGTGACCTAGAGGGTCATAATAATCAGAGCACGTGTGGGCATTGAGATATGAGGAAATTATATGCTATGCTCTGATTATTTGTTTGTCTCTTACTATTGTTATGAAGTAATTGATAGTTTCTGCAAGTTGCGTGTGTCAAGGCTAGGTGGGGTAGTTTGTGGTTACATCTGTTTATTAAATTGTCTTCTGTTAACGTTTCTCTGAGGTCTGGTGTTTGATGGTTTGATGGGTTATTTTGTATGTTAGACTATTTCAAGGCGAGCAAAGTTTCTAACCGAGGCTTAAGACTTTAATTTGCTGAATTTATTTCAACCCGTCATGATTAACAATTTTCAAGACCCTAGATGACATAGTAGCCAGTGCGGTTCAGCGTCCCTGTGGACATGAGCGCCACTGTTACCATGTAGCCTACCTTGGGTTGCAATTTTGTGTATGAGCACCATGTTACGATGGTATGGGTGGACGAGAGGTCGAGAGACCATTACGTGCCTCACGTTTTTAAGGCATGGTTCATCCGAATGGGAGGCATTCTATATGGTCCCTTTGAGGTTTTGATGGATCAATCCCTCTTGTGGGGCCGACCGAGGAGGTCTAGGATCCTATGGACTTGGATTCCCCTGATAGTGAGATCTCCAACCCGATGATTGAAGAGACTAAGGGTGCGTTTGGTTCAGCTTTGCAAATGGGCTTTGAGTCCAATGCAAATGCTGAAAGTTCAAAGCTACTTGGGTAAATGAAATTGTGTTTGGTAAAATTTTTTTGCAAATGGACTTTGAGTTGAATGTGCGTTTGGTAAAAAAAAACTCTCGCAATGGACTTTGATGGGTATAATATATGTATATATATCTTTCTTTTTTTTGAAAATTGAACTAAACCCTTCACCGATTCGGCGAAGGGCTACGGCAACCAACGAGCCAGATTTGGCGTCGGCAACCATTAGCTAAGCTCACCCGAGGTTGGGCGGCCTCCGGTGAGGGTCACTGGAGGTTGCCTAACCTCGAACAACCCTCGGCAAGGGTTGCACAACCCAACTGAGGGCCACCAGTGTCACGCCCCGACTCTCGAGCTCGCGGCAACCCCATTACCTTGGTCGATTGAAAGCAACGTCCCAGGACCCATCGACGACCATTCATTTTATCTTTCGTTAAGCGCAAGCGGAAGACGAACCATCCCCAGGCAAACAAACAATCAAATAGGGATAGAGGGATGAACAGCAATGACAACAACAACTATTCATTTATACATCTTCCTGGATTAACCAACGGATGATCGTTTCCGAATTACAAGCCCGACAAAAGGGGCCGATCCATCCTCTAAGCGAAACCAAAAGAACTAGGCTAATCCAACAGTACACAAAGAACCCTCGGGTTCAACACCACGGTCACTCGAACCCATCGGACTCAAGCTCCGTCGAGTCGATCACTGGAGAAGCAGGCACAGGATTCTCCATTGCAGGTACGCCATTCTAAAGACCTGAAAATGTTTACCACGACGGGTTGAGATAAAATCTCAGCGAGTTCTTCCCCCTAAGCCCCGGTTAGTATGCCAACTCAACCCGGGGTATCTCTCCAGAACCACCCCTCACTCAACCCAACAACCCACAAACAGCAACCAACAACAAACAGGGCAACCAACATAACAATATTCGATTCGCATGCAACCTTACCCGGTATGCCATACCCTACACGTTAAATCTCAGCACAATACACGCAATCAAGGCACATGGCCGTTAGATGAAACAGTTCATCAATCACATGCGAATCGCGTCACAAGCGATCTCACCTGGCCATTGCCACACCCTGCATGACTATCAACTCATGCGTGCGTACCATAATTAATGCGATCATCACGACATTAAGAGCATGCGAATAATCAGAGCATCTCACACAACTTTCTCATGTCTCACACTCACACATGCTCCGATTATTAACGCCCCCTCCTAGGCCAACGGCACAACCTTATAGTTGGCGGTTCCTGGCTAAACCAGCTTCATCCTCTTTACCTCGAGACACGGCGACGTCAGGGGTCATCCCTTTCCTCTGACGGCATTCCCGAAGGAGCACAGGACCCGCCCACTACCGCAGTCCCGCAACTGATAGGAACATAGGACCCGCCCACTACCGCAGTCCCGTCACATGTCCCCCGTCAGGCAACTGACAAAAGTCAGGACGACCAAACGGCCACGGCACAACCCCATAAGGATTGGCGGTCTTCCGGCAACGCCGGGTTCCCTCTCTTAATGTGATCATGCAACACATCATCAAACAATCCATTTATATCTTTGCTCTGTCGTGAATGCAACATCACCCATGCCCATGTGACATGCCATTTCAGATAACCCACGCAATATGCCATGCGATCTCACTCGACAATTCCAAAATCCAAAATCCAACCAACACTCGATCACGCATTTCATCAATATTCACGAGTATAATTAACAATCGGCACTTCAATTAATCATAACAATCAATAGCACATCAAATTCAGACAAAAATTAGCCTCTGGATGAACAGTGCGTGAACAGTAATCGTGAACAGTATTATGAACAGTGATTTTTCCGAAATTCAATTAATTAAAAAATTTAATCCAGAAATTAAACAAAATATTAATTAAAACAATTAATCAACCAATTTAAGCAAATCATGCTTAATTAAACACATAAACACAATTAATCCCAAAATTAAGCACAATTAAGCTTAATAAGCAAAATTAAAATAATCTAATCTTAATCATCTATCTAACCACCTATCTTAGGGCTAATACAACTTAATTAAACCCCTTAAACCAAGATTAACACTAACTAACCAACCCTAAGCAAGTTTAGGCACTAAATAGGGATTAGGAGCTAAACTCACCCGTTAAGCGGGCCGGCGACACGGATGCAGCGGCGGCGACGAACCCGACACCCGGGGACCTCTACCACGACGAACCAAGGCGGTCCCGGGCTGGGAACAGCAGCAACAAACTCGAAATCCCTCTGCAACTCTGAAAAACAGCACTGCTGGAGAAGAAAGAAGCTGACCGGAGGAAAACGGGCTGCCCGGAGCTCCGGCGAGCGGCGGGCCAGCGATCGGCGGCACCTGGGGGTCGAGGGGGAACCACTTGTGGCTGGGATGGGCGGTGGTTTGGTCGGAAAGGAAGGAAAACAGGTGAAAAAGCGGAACAAAGTTGTTGCAGGCGGAACAGTGACGGTCCGGCGAGCGGCGACTTCCGGCGGCCGTACGGGACGGCTAGCGACTCCTTTCAGAAAAAGGCCGACGCTATCTGAACGGTTTTCGTCTTCTGAACACAACGGCAGGTGGCACGAGACGAGATTCCAACGGGAAGGAAGGAAAACCATGGGAGAGAAGTGTGCGGTTTTGGAGAAGATGAAGAGGAGAGAGAGAGTGAAGTGAAGGCTGAAGGATAAGCCTTATCAAGGCCATCAATGCTTGCCCCACTTGCCAAACAATGACCTCATCTTCTCTTTCTTCCTTTTTGACTTTTCTTCAAAATATCCAAGGGCATTTTGGTCATTTCCACCTTGCACATTTCCCAATCTGTCCTTGGGCTGAAAATGGAGGACGGGCCTAAGAAATGGGCTTGAAAATGAATAGGAATGGGCTCGGGAATTTATTGGGATTGAATCGGCTCGGTTTTAGACAATGGGCTCGGAAGGGTAAATGGTCGGTTTGGCCCAACAGGCTCACTTGCTTGCCTTGGGCCTTCCATGGTGGCTGTCCCACCTTGGGCGTGAGGCTCACACTGTTCTTGCCCCGCCCACGTCCTCGTAGGCTCGTTTTCTTGGTCCGAAAATCCCTTTTCCAAATACCTGGCTCAACCGGCAGTGTCGAATGTCTAAGAAGCATCGTCCAAAAGTCCTTCTCGAACATTCCCGAAAATTCGAAGTCCAATATTGGATTCTCATGCCATGTCAATTTCGCCCGAATGCCATTTTGGTACTACTCAAACTGACAGGCGGCTTCAAGGATTCACGCGTAACCGACTCGTGCCAATTCACGTTCAAAACTTTTCGACACATGGACGTCCTTGACTACATGAAATTGCGAAGGATTGATTCTTATTTCAAAGTACACGATTATTAAGGATCGACATATGGCCATTCGCGGGTTCGATAACAGCAGACGGAATCACCCGTCGTCCCATTATTTCTGTCCGCGAATCGACTTCTAGTCGTCCCTGAAATCGGCCTGCATATCTACAGGATCGTCCTTACGCAAGTCTCACGGTCTAGTCGTTTTCCCAGGTCAAGTTCTTTAGTCGCACGAGTTCTATCCTCATTAGCCTTTCCCCTCAAGGTCAGTGTCTCAGGAGTGATCAGTTCCGAGTGAGATCAACCAACAATGCATTAGCGAAATTAATGTTCATTCATCCCTTAAATGGCTCGAATTTCAGGATGTTACAACCAGAGGTCGCCTGACCTCGTGGTGACCCTCGGCAAGGGTCGTTCGACCTAGGGGTTATGCGACCTAGGCGACCACCACTTGGGTCTCGCAGCCCCAGGTGGCCCTTGCCTGGGTCTCACGATGGCAACTAAAGTCGAGTGACCTTCGGTGGCTTTCGGCTAGGTCGCATGACCCTCACCAGAGGTCGTTTGACCTTGGACGACCTCAGCCGACGGCTGTCGGTGCTAGATCTAGCTCGCTGGCGGTCGTAGCCCTTCACTTGACCGATGAAGGGTTGCCTCCTTTTTCAATTAAAAAAAAATAATTAGAGGAAAAATCGGAAATATGAAAAATTAATGAGGGTAGTTTTGGAAGAGAAAAAATAATTTCAGCATTAAGTGAGTTTTGGGCTTTTAGCATTTTGAAGGCTAGTTGAAAGCTGAAAGCCGGTTTCAAAGTTGAAGCAAATGCACCTAATCCCTCTAAGGATAACGAGTAGGTAGTCGTGGCCTATTCCCTTTTTGACGAGCCCCCCCCCCCCCTCCCACCTACCCACTTGTATAGAGATATGTTAGCCAAGCTAGTCCCTTTTTGAATAGGCCTTAACATATCGTCTTTATTAAAGCGTGTATATATGTGCTGTTGTTTAGGCTAACCTTGTAGATAAATAAAATAGTGTTTTTGTCTTTCCTCTGTTGTATTTGTTGCTATCCTTGTTGATTGTTGGTTGTGATGTTTTGTTTCACTTTTTCATGTGCTTAATTATAAGATAAAATGAATTGGTTAATGACAGTACTTGGGACGTTATACAATTAGACCTCAAGTGAATTGCGGTTGTCACGAGCTCGAGAGTTGGGGTGTGACAAAAATTCTCATTTGAGACTTTGTTATATACTAAAAAATATTTGCCAGTGATTATTAGCAATATTGCGGGACAAATAAATCTTTAAACAAAGTAATATCACGCTTCAAAATTCGATTCGATTACTCTATTGATTCAAATCAATTAACTTCATTATTCTACCCAAGCTCAAAGATAATTTCCCCAATAGGACCATGAACATACTGATGCGCTTAAATGCATGGAAGTCCCCAAGCTCTTTTTCTGGGTTTACCGTCCCCCACCGACAGTAGTTTATGTCCATCTCACGGAGCCCTCTCGTGATCCACTGATCGCGCCCCAATCTTGATTAAGGGAAGAAGATTTGCCCAGACGATAAGTGAAAAAAACCAAAGACATGGGCGGGTTCCCTTTTTATGAATTTCCAACTTGTTTCTTTTCTAATTCAAGAGTACGAAAACAAGGAATGTCGAAGAACGGTTGAACTGAAACAACCCAATTGTTTTAGATGGTGGTGAGATAACCAATCTGGAAAGTTTTGCCTACAATGCGATGAACTCAGACCCGGTCCTTCTGCTGAGACATCTACCTTCCGATGCTATGCTGAAAATAAAGCACTTTCGCAGTGATCATCCCAGAGTAATGCCACTCTTAGCTCGTCAAGTTGCGGTTGAAACATCACCTCTGCAAAAATAGGACGAGGGGAAAGATAATTTGCAGTTCCAAGTCCAACTCTAGCCTTCTTAAACGGAAGTGAAATGATACCAGAAGAAAATGGAGTTTGCATTTGAAAATGACACTTCTAAAACGAGAGAGCAGTGGTACACTGCTGCTGTTGTCCCTAAACTAGCCGGCAGTGCAACGAGCACCACAGACATGGCTTTACAAGCCAACGAAGTAGTATTCGCGTTGATGGAGGTTCAGGTAAGGGATAAACTAATGCTGCATTGAGGAGGTGGTTCAATTCTATAAATGAAATTGCAAGTTTGAGTTGAGCCAAAATATTCTGAAGCTTGACTCATCTTGATTCTCCATTGCTTGATACTCAACTTGAGCTCCATTGGTCAAGTATGATTTCTCAAATTGAAACTCAACTTGAGTTAGTTTCACATACACTCAAGCACAAGCTCAAGCTCAATTTCACACGTTAAAGCTGACTTTCAGTCTATGCTCGAGTTAAGCATGGACTAGATCTCCAATTTTGAGAATAATGATAAAAACAACTAATAATATTATATGCTTCTTTATCGGATCTAAAGATGCATAACTATCCCAAGATATATGGAAATTCAACTGCTTGATTATTCTGAGTTGAGTATCTCTAAACTCAAGCTCGACTGGTTAAATTCTCGAGCTACTCCAACTCGAGAATGATCTAGCTGAGTACGAGTGTCCTATGGGTCAAGTTTGAATAGCTCATGAGTAGCTTTACTTGCTTATACCCTGGTCGCAGCTATTCAAATGAAAAATTCTTTTGTAACCAACTTTTCTTTTCTTTTCTCTTTGGCATCCTTTTGATAGATTAATTTTGAGTTTCACCAGCAGATGCGTAGAGCTGAAAATGAGGCATAGAAATTTGTTTGTTTGTTTGTTTTTTTTATTTTATTTATCAGTGTAGACTTGTATTTTTGCACCATTGGAGATGGTAGAAGTTCCAGCTAATGGTCATACTCGTGTTTCAAGGTGCTGGACCAAACTCCAGCGATTCCGACTTTGTCAATTCTTAGGTCGCAAGCTTGTGGGTGGCAGTGATATAGGAGGAATGAAAGAGACTCAGGAGATGGTAGAGTTTTGTGCGAAACACGGTATTACTGTAGACGTTGAGGTAGTCTAGACGTACCACATCAATACAGCTATGAAAAGGCTTGCAAATTCTGATGTGGGGTATCGTTTTGTGATAGATGGTCTCTTTGTCACAGTAGATATATGGTGATCCATTCAGAATATTTCATCTGCCATTTTCGAGGACTTTTTACTAGAATGAAAATGAACTTGCCAGTGCGAAGCAATTGTGCACTTTGGTTGGTGTTGGTTGTAGCATCCTTTTGTGCGCTTTGAGTTTCTTTGCTTGATTAAATGTACTAATCCCGCTTTCTCGTGCGATTACATTCGCTTGTTCAGTCATCTTTGATATTATGCGGGTTTTGGGTAGAGTTGTATCAGTTGGTTAGGGCTTTCCATTGGTTGGCCATCTTCCTAGTAAATTGTTTGAAGAATGTCTGACTTCACGTTCAGCTGCGTAGAAGAGCATACCCGAGGCCAAGGGCAAACCATTGGCCGATTTGCTGAAAGATAGCCCTCACCAGCCTAGGCGAGGGCGATCCTCACCTAAAGCCAGCTACCTCTATTGACCATCCTGGCAACGGCCAATAGAGAGACAAAGTGAAAAAAAAAAAAAAGAAGAAGAAAAAAGAAAAGGAAAAAAAAGTAAAAAAAAATAAAAAGTAAAGAAGAAAAAGAGAAGAAAAAAAGAAAAAATAATTAAAAAAATGAAAATATTATAAAAAATTATCCATGTCAACGTTAGCTTTGCAATGTAAGACGGTTGGTCTTATAATATTTAAATAATAAACTATGCATTCATCTAACAACTTAAGTTTTAAGAATAATAGGCAATAGTCCCATAAAATTTTACATGATATTAGAATTGGAGGTCTCATTTGCCTTTTCAATTAAAATTTCCATGCTTAGTACTAGGGAAAAGACCAGACTGAGTGTGAGGAGGAGTCTATAATATTTAAAAAATAAACCACGTATTCATCTAACAACTTAACTTTTTAAAATAATTGGTAGTGACCTCACAAAATCTCACAGCTGACATCCAAATAAGTGTTTTTTGTTCAAAATTAGCTAGATTGACTCAATTTTAAAACATGAAAAAGTATATAATTCAATTGGTATAATTAAAAATGTTTAGAACTAAATAGTTTAGGACTTTTTTGACAACTTTCCCAAGTGTGAATGGCACAAAAAATAAATTTTAAGAGATGAAATTGTATAGCGAAAACAACTGAGAGATACAAGCTTGCACTGCTTTGAAAAGGGAAAGAGAATCGTTTCACACTATGATTTTTTCGTTTGTGTCATTAAACACATTTAAAACAACTCGAGAGACAAGACCATAGTAAGAAGAATATCGGGGCTGCAAATGAATTGGTCCCCCCCTACTTAGAATCGTTTGAAACCAAAACCTAGGACCACAAGCATACGGTCGCTCTCCAATGTCAGGAGGTCCCAAAGCTCATTTTATCTGTATTGTTTCACAAGTTAAATGCCTCGAGAGACGACACCATATCATGAATATGGGGCTGCAGCTGCATTGGCATTGTCTCTGTCACTTAGAATCGTTTAATACTAAAATCTCGGACCACCGACATGCCGTTGCGCTTGAATGTGTGGAAGTCCCTAAGCTCTTTTTCTGGGTTTACCATCCCCATCACATAACCGACAGTAGTATCTGTCCATCTCAAGTAGCTCTCTCGTGATCCACTGATGATTAAGAGAAGAAGATTTGCCCAGACTATAAGTAAAAACAACCAAAGACGTGGGCGGGTTCCCTCTTTATGAATTTCCACATCTTGTTTCTTTTCTAGTTCAAGTGTACTAAAACAAGGATTGGCACATAATGGTTGAAGTGAAACAACCCAATTGTTTTAGATGGTGATGCGATATTGAATCTGAAAAGTTTTGCCTATAATGCAATGAATGCGGACCGGGTCCTTCTGCCGAGACAACTACCTTCCAATGCTGTGCTGAAAATAAAGCATTTTTGCCATGATCATCCCAGAGTAATGTGACTCTTAGCTCGTCAAGTTTCGATTGAAACATCACCTCTGCGAAAATAAGAGGATGGGAAAGATAATTTGCAGGTCCACGTCCAACTCTAGCCTTCTAAAAAGGAAGTGAGATGGTACCAGAAGAAAGTGGAGTTTGCATTCGAAATTGGCACTTCTAAATCGTGAGAGCCGTAGTACAGAGTCGCTATCGCCCCCAAACCAACCGGCAGTGCAACGAGCACCACAGACGTGGCTTTACTAGCCGACCAAGTAGTACTCGCGTTGATGGAGGTTCTGGATAAGGGATAAACTAGTGCTGCATTGAGGGGGTGGTTAAATTGTTTAAATGAAATTGCAACTTTGAGTCAAGTCAAAATAGTTTAATACTGAAGCTCAACTCAACTCGGTTCTCCATTGCTTGATACTCAACTTAAGCTCCCTTGGTCAAGTATGATTTCTCAAAACTGAAGCTCAACTTGATTTAGCTGAACATTCGCTCAAGCACAAGCTCAGTTTCACATGTTGAAGCTGACTTTTAGTCTATACTCGAGTTAAGCATGAACTGGATCTCCAATCCTGAGAATATGATAAAAATAAATAATAATATTATGTGCTTCTTCATCGTATCTAAAGATGTATAACTATCCCAAAATTGATAGAAGCTCAACCACGTGATTATTCCGAGTTGAGTATCTCCAAACTCAAGCTTGACTGGTTAAATTCTCGAGCTACTCGAACTTGAGAATGATCTAGGTGAGTACGGGTGTTCTATTGGTCAAGCTTAGATAGCTCACAAGTAGCTTTACTTGCTTATACCCTATTCGCAGTTATCCAAACGAAAATTCTTCTGTAATGAACTTCTATTTTCTTCTCTCTTTGGCATCATTTTGATAGGTTAATTTTGATTTTTACCAGCAAATGCGTACGGCCATAGAATTTTCTTTTAGTTAGTATAGACCGGTATTTTGCACTGCTGTAGATGGTAGAAGTTCCAGCTTATGGTCATACTGGAGTTGCAAGGTGCTGAACCAAACTACAAAGATTCTGGCTTTGTCAATTCTCAGGCGGCAAGCTTGTGGGTGGCAGTGATATAGGAGGAATGAAAGAGACACGGAAGATGGTGGACTTATGTCCGAAACATGGTATTACCGCAGACATTGAGGTAATCCAGATGTAACACATCAATACAGCTATGGAAATGCTTTGCAAAATCTGATGTGAGTTATGGTTTTGTGATAGATGTGGCCAGCTCTTAGTCACAGTAGATATATGGTGATGCATTCTGAATATTTCATCTGCCACTTTTGAGGACTTTTTAATCCAATAAAAAGGAATTTGTCAGTGCAAAGAACTTGGGCACATTGGTTAGTGCTGGTCTTTTGCGCAATTCGAGTTTCTTTGCTTGATTAAATGTACTAGTTCTGCTTTCTCATGCGATTACTTCCTCTTGTTCAGTCATTTTTGATACTCCACGGGTTTTGGGGAGAGTTGCATTAGTTGGTCAGGGACTCCCCTTTGGTCAGCCATCTTCCTAGCAACTTGTTTGAAGAATGTCTGACTTGATGTTCACTTCTGTCGAAGAGCATACCCTAGGCCGAGGGCAAATCCTCGGCCGATCTGCTGAAAGACAGCCCTCACCAGCCTAGGTGAAGGCAACCCTCACCTAAAGCCAACAACCTCTACTAACCATCGACGTGGCCTGGCGATGGCCAAATGAGGTAAAAAGTGAAAAAAAAAAAGGTAAAGAAGAAAAAAAACAAAAAAGTAAAGAAAGTCAAAAAGTAAGAAGTAAAGAAGAAAAAGAGAAAAAGAGAGAGGAAAAATAAGCAAATAATTGAAAAAAATATGGAAATATTATGATAAATTATCTATGCCAATGTGGGCCATATCACAAAAGATGGCCCACATCCAAATCAGCACTTTCGGTCAAAATAGCTAGATTGACTCAATTGGAAAATATGAAAAAGTTTACAATTCAATTGGTATAATTAAAATGTTTAAGATTGAATAGTTTATGATTTTTTCGACAACTTTTCCAGGTTCGAATGGCACAGAAAATAAATTTTAAGACATGAAATTGTACATGAAAAAGTTTACAATTCAATTGGTATAATTAAAATGTTTAGGATTGAATAGTTTAGGACTTTTTCAACAACTTTTCTAGGTTCGAATGGCACAAAAAATAAATTTTAAGACATGAAATTGTACATGAAAATTTTTACAATTCAATTGGTATAATTAAAATGTTCAGGATTGAATAGTTTAGGACTTTTTCAACAACTTTTCCAAGTTCGAATGGCACAAAAAATAAATTTTAAGACATGAAATTGTACATAAAAAACAACTGAGAGGGACAAGCTTGCCCTAATATGTCACTGCTTTCAAAAGGGAAAGAGAATCATTTCGCATTTGGATTTTTTGGCTTGTATCGTTTAACACGTTAAACAACTCGAGAGACGAGACCATAGTAAGAAGATTGGGGCTGCAAACAAATTGGTCGCCATCACCTACTTAGAATCGTTTGAAACCAAAACCTAGGACCACAAACATACAGCCGCTCTCCAACGTGTGTAAGTCCCTAAGCTCATTTGGTCTATATCATTTCACAAGTTAAAATATGTCGGAGACGATACCGTAGGAAGAACATGCGGCTGCAAAGGCATTGCCCCTGTTACTTAGATTCGTTCAAAACCAAAATCTTGGACCACCGACATGCTGTTTGCGCTTGAATGTGTGGAAGTCCCTAAGCTCTTTTTCTGGGTTTACCATCCCCATCACATGACCGACCGTATCTGTCCATCTCACTGAGCTCTCTCCTGATCCACTGATCGTGCCCTACTCTTGATTAAGGGAAGAAGATTCGCCCAGACGATTAGTGAAAACAACCAAAGACATGGCGGGTTCCCCGCTTAAGAATTTCCACATCTTGCTTCTTTTGTAATTCGAGTGCACTAAAACAAGGAATGGCACATAATGGTTGAAGTGAAAAAACGGAATTGTTTTAGATGGTGGAGCGATATCGAATCTGGAAAGTTTTGCCTACAATGCAATGAAGTCGGACCAGATCCTTCTGCCGAGACAACTACCTTCCAATGCAGTGCTGAAAATAAAGAAATTTTGCCATGATCATCCCCAAGTAATGCAACTCTTAGCTCGTCAAGTTTCTGTTGAAACATCACCTCTGCGGAAATAAGACGAGGGGAAAGATAATTTGCAGGTCCACGTCCAACTCTAGCCTTCTAAAACGGAAATGAAATGGTACCAGAAGAAAGTGGAGTTTGCATTCGAAATTGGCACTTCTAAAACGTGAGAGGGGTAGCACACTTTCACTATCATCCCCAAGCTAACCGACAGTGCAACAAGCACCACAGACGTGGCTTTACAAGCCGACTAAGTAGTAATCGCGTTGATGGAGGTTCTGGATAAGGGATAAACTAGTGCTGCATTGAGGGAGTGGTTAAATTGTTTAAATGAAATTGCAACTTTGAGTCGAGTCAAAATATTTTAATACTGAAGCTCCACTCAACTCGATTCTCCATTGCTTGATACTCAACTTGAGCTCCCTTGGTCAAGTATGATTTCTCAAATTGAAACTCAACTTGATTTAGCTTAACATACACTCAAGCACAAGCTCAGTTTCACATGTTTAAGCTGATTTTCAATTTATGCTCAAGTTAAGCAGGAACTGGATCTCCAATCCTGATGATATGATAAAAACAAATAATATTATGTGCTTCTTTATCGTACCTAAAGATGTATAACTATCCCAAAATATATAGGAGCATCTCTAAACTCAAGCTTGACTGGTTAAATACTCTAGCTACTTGATCTTGAGAATGATCTAGCTGAGTACGAGCGTTGTTTGGGTCAACCTTGAATGGCTCACGAGTAGCTGTACTCGCTTATACCCTACTCGCATCTATTCAAACGAAAAATTCTTCTGTAACGAACTTTTATTTTCTTTTTCTCTTTGGCATCCTTGTGATAGATTAATTTTGAGTTCTACTAGCAAATGCATGAGAGCTGAAAATGTGCTATATATATTTATATTTAATCAGTATGGACTTGTATATTGCACTACTGGAGATGGTAGAAGTTCCAGCTTATGGTCATACTGGAGTTGCAAGGTGCTGAACCAAACTACAATGATTCCGACTCTGTCAATTCTCAGGCCACAAGCTTGCGGGTGGCAGTGATATAGGAGGAATGAAAGAGACACAGGAGATGGTAGACTTCTGTGCGAAACATGGTATTACAGCAGACATTGAAATAATCCAGATGTACCACATCATTACAGCTGTGGAAATGCTTTGCAAAATCTGATGTGAGATATGGTTTTGTGATAGATGTGGCTAGCTCTTAGTCGCCATTTATTGTGATGCGTTCTGAATGTTTGGTTGCAACTTGAAAATGAACTAAAAATATTAACCATCATTTGATATGAAAAACTGATTTGAATTTCCTAAATAGATATACAATATTCAGTCATTAATAATTTGTGCATGGGCAAGTAAGGAGCCGGGTAGGGGCACCAACAAATTCATGTTTGTAACCATGTTTTTATATACATCTTAGGTCGAGATTTCGGTTAGTATATGTGGGAATTTTCGCAGAATGTAAAGGCATTTTGACAAAGTATAGCTTTTTTCTAGGTTGGTGTAGACTTTGAACTAATTTGTACTAATTGGTTACTGATTGCGTTTGAAAATGGGATTCCTAGGACGGGAGATTGTCGCTATCATCTCTATATTCATCCGGGGGACTTGGGTGTTCAAATAGCAAGCAAGAAAGCACCACGCACGTTTTTCTCGAAACACACAATGTTGCACACAAGGAAATTCATTATCGTTAAAATGAATGAATCAGAGCATATGGGAACAGTCAGCGTACCAGTTGGCCTCCGCTTCTATTTAAAGGCGTCCTGCGTGCATGTTCACTTCACCATGCGAACTCTCCCTTTTCCTTCTTCATAGCAAAACCCTGGTGGTCGAAAAAGTCCACAGGCACAGATATATATACAGCAGTAGCCATTGACAAACGCTCCAACTGCCGCCGCTACAATGAGCTCCACCACCCAAGCCACCATCAATGCCATACTTCTCTTGGCATTCGTCGCTTTATGTAATATCGTGAAACAGCAGCTTTGTCGCAAAACCATCAGAAACGAACATAATCCCCTCCCACTCCCTCCAGGCCCTGCCCCGTGGCTGGGGGTCGGTTGTGCCCCAGCCATGCTTCGCAACAAGCCCGTGTTCCGGTGGATCCATCGCCTGATGGAGGAGATGAACACCGAGATAGCGTGCATCCGTCTAGGAAGCACACGCGCCATTCCCATCACTTGTCCAACAATCGCCCAAGAATTCCTCAGGAAACAGGACTCAGTGTTCGCCTCAAGGCCAGTTACAATGGCGTCTGTCACATTCAGCAATGGCTACTTGACGGCCGTCCTCTCGCCCTACGGGGAGCAATGGAAGAAGATGAGGCGGGTCTTGGTGTCGGAGGTAATATGCCCGGCACAGCACAAGTGGCTCCACGACAAGAGAGAGGGGGAAGCTGATAACCTAGTGAAGTATGTCTTTAACCTATGCAAAACATCAGGTCATCAAGTAAACTTGAGAACCATTACCAGGCACTATGCTGGGAATGTGACAAGAAGGCTGATGTTCAACAAGAGATACTTTGGCAAGGGAAGGCAAGATGGAGGACCAACCATTGATGAAGAACAACATGTCGACGCAATCTTTAATGCGCTGTACTATCTCTATGCATTTTGTGTTTCTGATTACTTTCCATTCTTGGTAGGGCTTGACCTAGAAGGGCATGAGAAGGAAGTAAAAGAGAGTGCAAGGATTGTTAGGAGGTTGCATGAACCCATAATAAGTGAGAGGATCAAACGATGGAGGGACAATTTGAGTTCGGAGTGTAAGGAAAAAGAGCCTCAAGACTTATTAGATGTTCTAATTATGCTAAAAGACTCACAAGGGAAGCCATTGCTGACGCCACAAGAAGTTCGAGCACAGACCATGGTAAAATGATATCCTTCTTCCTAGAGTGTTCGATTGAATATCAACTTTAAAAACTCGATTGGTGTCCATATTTTTACACCAATCACACAAAGCGGGATCACTTCATAGACTCGATTGCTTTGGTAATTATTGGATATTGTAAAAACATATAGTAACATTTTTGGAATTAGTAGTATATTGATAATTTTAGTAGGGCTTTACTAGCATAACAATTCTTGAGTTACTATTATTCTAACTCCATGATGTCAGCCACAAATTCTTTAAAGAGTGAAACACATAATAATTTTCAATTATTTGTTAATTATTTTTTTCGTGGTCTAAAACAAGTTATTATTCTCATAATAAATTAAAGACTGTCATCTAAGCATTTCCCATTCTAATATATTTGTTTATTCATTTACAGCATATTGGTCTAAATAGTTTAAATTTTAGCATAAAGATGCATGACCTAATATGCAGGAGATTATGATGGCTGCGGTAGATAATCCATCAAACGCTGTCGAATGGGCAATGGCGGAGATGATAAATCAGCCCGAACTCCTTAACAAAGCCACAGAAGAACTAGATAAAGTTGTGGGTAAGGAGAGGTTAGTCCAGGAATCCGATATCCCCCAGCTCAATTATATCAAAGCATGTGCTCGGGAAGCTTTTAGGCTTCACCCAGTCGCGCCCTTCAACGTTCCACACGTAGCCATGTCGGACACCGCGGTGGCCGGCTATCGCATCCCCAAGGGCAGTCACATCCTTTTGAGCCGGGTCGGCCTCGGTCGAAACCCCAAGGTTTGGGATGAACCACTCAAGTTCAAGCCGGACCGGCACATCATGAGTGACCATGCGGAGGTTGTGCTAACAGAACCCGACCTGCGCTTCATTTCTTTCAGCACTGGCCGACGCGGGTGCGTTGCCGCCACGCTTGGGACAACAATGACCGTGATGCTCCTTGCCAGGCTAATCCAAGGGTTTAGTTGGAGTAAACCTTCCAATTTATCGAGCATCAACCTTGCCGAGTCGAGCAATGACCTATTTCTCGCCGAACCATTAGTAGCTCAAGCGGAGCTGCGATTGCCAAGTCATCTCTATCTTGCATAGGTACGAGAACAAAGTCATGGTGATGTACTTCTCATGATATATTATATGAATAATCGATATTAAAATAAGTCCATGTGTCCATTAAGCTGGACATCCCAAATAAGAAATCTTCGGTGTGAATTACAGGCTCATATTTAAGACACATTCTAATGTAATTATGCAAAAATTCCGTGTCTTGAATGTAATATCCACTTCTTGAGTTGAGTAAGTCCAAGAGTTGTATGTGTGTTATTAACATTATTCATGAAATTGTTTGGAGCAGCTGCTATTATAGGATTTTTATGAGAAAAGTTATACAGGAAGTTCTAAAAGTTTTGCATTTTTGTCAATTTAATCCATAACTTTTTATTTTTTCTAATTGAATTTAAAACTTTTTCATGGTTTGCTAATTGAGTCCATTTGGCTAATTTTTATAAAAAATCGCTGATGTTAATGTCATCCATCTTACATAACACTGTTAGCATTGACGACAATATTTATAATATCTTTTTGACAAATTTTATATTTTATATTTTTTTCTCTTTCCTTTTTTTACCTTCCCTTCTTCCTCTTGTAACCAATTGTCGAGCCTCAAAAACTAGCCAGAGGAGAGGGCATGCTAGGCATGGCAAGGCTGGAACTTGTCATCGTTGGGTGAGGTCTTGCCATGGCCAGGTCAACCTCGCCTAGCGACAACAAGGTTTAGCCTCGCTAGAGGTAGGCAAGGCTCACTTGAGGCTGATCAGTTCAACCTCACTAGCACTCGCCTACATTGATGATCGGCTAGAGGAGGAGGTGGAAAAGGTGGAAAAAAAAAAGAAGAAAAAAATGAAAATAAATAAGTAAATTCAAAAAAATTATAAAATATTATTAAGAATTGTCAATGCTAGCGATGGTCGTCCTATGTGACATAGTCAGCATCCATATCAACAACTTTTAACCAAAATTGTTAAGATGGACTTAATTGATAATATGTGAAAATTTTAAAATAAATTGGCAAAATTAGAAGGTTTATGATTAAATTAATAAAAGTGCAAAAGGTTTATGATTTTTTGGATAATTTTTTCATTTTGCATGCACTAAGATTGAACTTAGGAAAAGAAAGTTAGGGACACTATAATTCACAAGTTTTGTTGGTTCAAATTAAACAAGCAAAGCATGTTTTATGGGATCATCTTTGCCATTGTCCCATTCGAATGCGTTTGATGTTGGAGACACCAATCAGGGTGGACAACTTGTATTTTATTTTATTTTATTTGAATTGAACGCTCCTGGAAGAAGGAAAACCCAGTTTCATTTGCATTTACTATGCATGGTGTCGCAACCTCCCAAAACTCTATGCGCAAGCATGGAGGCTAATGCCTCGCTAAGCATAGGGTTAGCTCAGGCTCTCCCAAACCTATCAATTTATAATTTATGATTCGTATTTTAACCTACAAGTCAATTTTAAATAAGAGTCATTGTTAATCAATTTGTTGTAGGCCAATTAGAAACCTAAATAAAATATTGTGAAAAATATTTTACTTTTGTGCAACTAGGGAAATTAGGATCAGCGACTTAATTATATTAGTTAATCAACTAATGCCCTTTCAGTACATAATTTTTTTTAAACCCTGAGGTTTGATTTCCTTGGATTTTCAAGAATCTTTCATGCATTTGCGAGAAAACTACTCAAAAACCATTTTTTAGTCTTTTTCTGATTCTTTAAAAAAATATAAACTATTTCTGGATTTCTCTATTTTTTATTTTTTATTAAAATGATAATATTATAAAAGAATCCTGGTCGGGGTACCAAGCCCAATTAGGCTCGGCCCAACTTGGAGTGATGAGGGCCCCATCCTGGCCTCTTGACTTGAGCTCGAGGGATTGGGCTCTAATAAATAGCTCAATTCGAATTTAATCTCCCAGGCCCAACTTCAAATGAAAGAAAAGCTAGGCCCACAAGCTAGCAAAACCACGGACGCCCAGACCTAGTTGGTTCGAGCAATGAAACCCCTACCCAACTACCAAGCCCAATTAGACGAGTCGCGTTGCTCGTCTCGGCCAGGCAGTGTGTACATTGCAGCATTGCCTCAAACGCCTAGGCCAATGGCTTGGCTATCGTGACTCTCACCACCATGGCCGAACGGTAAAAACTAGAAAATAAAAGCAGATCTAACTCCGACATTCCTTTGGATACATGGGGTGCACTAGCGAAGCGGGGGGAGGGGGGGAGGGCCAACTTTGTTGGGACTTGGATTTGCACGCAGGTTTACAATGATCAACTAACCAAGACCAACAATGGTGACACACACAAACAAGCTCATTGAATTGCACAAACCAGGCATCAATAGCTCGATTCGGTGAGCCCGCCAACAGGGCAATAGAATAAGGTGCAAAATAGAGCATGTGGATAGAGAGGTCGGCCAAGGGTCCCCTCCATGGCTCGTGGTGTTGGATGTTGGATAAGCCCGAAGGTCGAATTGCGTCCATCCACCTTGTGACCTTTGAGCCGAGATCCTTAGGGAGCTGACCTCGAACTTGGGCAAAACAATAATAAATAAAAAAAGCAAGAGTATTACCCACCATGAGCTTGATTCACCAAGGGGCCGGCTTTAGTAAGTCATTGGCCGTATTTGTCGTTAAAGGACGCTTGCTCACTCTAAGTCTTTGACGGGGTTACCTCTCTCGTATCCTAAGCTTTTCTCTCTCACTCCCACTCTCAAATCTCACTGTCTCTCCCATAGATCTCTCTCTACTCTACCACTAGGATGGGTGCGTTTGGTTCGACTTTGGAGGAATGCATTTGGGAAAATACAAATACCTTTGGACTAAAAGGGTTTCTCAAATTGCAAATACTGTTTGGTAAATTTTGTATTGTGAAACAACTTTGACCTAAGTGCCGTTTACCGAATACTACATTTTGCTAAGGGACTTTTGCAAAATTTTGTATTTAAAAAAAATTATAAATAATTTTTTTTTCAAAATCACTTTCCGGCGGCCAAAATTGGACACCGACCACCCTTTGGCGGCCAGATCTGGCCGCTGGTTAAGCTTTGACGGCCAAATCTGGCCGCCGTGCGACTTCAGGCGGCGGTCGCCTGTCGCCTAGGTTCGTGACCCAAGCGACAGCGGTTGCCCATCACTTGGGTTCACGACCCAGGCGACGGCGTTGGTCGTGTGACCGCTTGGGTCACGTGACCCAGGTGACGACTGTCGCTTGGGTTCGCGACCCAGGTGATGGGTGACCACCACCTAAGACGGCGACCCAGGCGTGCGACCGCCTGGGTCGCTTGACCCAAGCACATGACGAGCGACGGCCGCTTGAGGAGGCAACCCAGACGATCGCCCTCCTTGGCTGGCAGTCGCTGGGGGTTGTTAGTCGTTGGTGGTGTTGGCCACATGAGGAAGATGAACAGTAGTCCTCTAAGTTGCATTTTCGAAATGCAACTTGCAAATGCACCTCTAGACCTACATTTACCTAAAGGACTTTGAGGACACTTGGAGATGCAATTGCATCTCCCTAAAGCCCTCCTTGAAGCTAAGTCAAACGGGTTTGTATTTTTCTAAGGGGCTTTGGGGGCTAAAAGCCCCTTGGGAATGTTGAACCAAACGGACCCGTTGTCTCTCCAAAGGCCTCTTGTGACATTCTGAGTTCTGCTTATTTAGTGATTCCAATTAGACGGTGGAGTTCAATATCATTATTGTTAGGTTTGGAGTTCGAATGGAATAGGATATGCTCAAGGTGTAAAGAGCATGAGATGAATTCGTGATTCAATTTCCGAGCAAATGCAGTTGGAGACGGGTGATGCTAGTTACTAGATATTGGTACTAGATCATGTATTGAGATCGAACAATCCCCTGATCTTCTGTTTGGCAATTGTTAGATTTAATTTATCATTCGGTATTGTTATTAGTGATTCCATGACCTTAGTGATGAAAGAATATAATAATGTAGCACTAAAGCTTTGAAGTTAGATACCCCATTCCTCTCCTTGTGGCCGAGAATATAGAGGTATTAGTGACCATGAGTTATTTTTTAAAACCTTAATAAGTGCATGATAATTATGCTTGAGAATGGATAATGGACCACTAATCTTGCCATACTAATCTTCTCATGCAGGACAAATGTCTTCACTAATCCTTACAAATGTCCAATTCCATGATAGTATAGAATAAGTGTCTTTGGTGAGTCTCACACTTGTCAAAGTGCATGCAAGAGAAGGGTTTAAAGACTAAACCTCACTCTCTTCTTTCTTTCCTATCTTTCGGCCGAAGCACTCCTTTCCCACTCTCTCAAAGTTTTCTCTTAATTTTTCACTCAAGAAGCCCTCAAGTTTAAAGCATCCAAGAAGGTGGAGGTAGCTACTTTAATCAAGCTAACAAGTAAGTGAAAGTGTTAAGATTTAGGCTATTTAATCTTCTTATTTCTTGGAGAATTGGTGTGGTTTAGATACGGCACATTTCGCTACATCCGTAGTGGTAGAAACATGTTTAACAAATCACTCAAGCATGCAAAACCAAATTTGTTTTGAAGTCTTGGCATTGTTAGAACTAAACTTATATAGGGTATGATAGTGAAGCTCATGACTTGCCTAGTGCATGATGGAAAATATGCTATGTTTTGGTTACTTTAGTATTCATGCAAATTGTGCTTTGCTTGGTGAATTTTACTACTTGGTGTTCTTGTGGTGTCTATATGATTCCATTTACTATTTTGTGGGCATGGGTGTTTGTACGCGTGAGTCTAGAAGAGTGTTATACTAAGAGATGGCCCAAATTAATTAGGCCCCGTTTGATTCGGTTTTGGGGAGATGTACTTTGGGAGATGCAAAGGTCTTTAGTGTAAAGGGGTTTGGTGAAATCAAATAATGTTTGGTAAACTATAATTGAAACAGTGCATTGGGATGTAATTTGGGAAAAATGTTGTTTGGTAAATAAACATTTGGAAAGTCCTTTCATGTGTTAATTTTAAGTTTTGTAACTTTAATTTGTTTAAAATAATTGATCACCTTAATTTTTATATATATTTTCGAGTTGAGAATAATGTATAAGAGACATATTAATAATTTTGTAAATAAAAAAAATCACATCAAAATCTTAAAAAGATAAATAATTTTATTACAAAAAAATATGACAACATATGGTTAAAGAAAAGAAATAATTTATCACTAAATATTACAAACCTCATTAACTATTTATTAATGCTATAGCTATTTTATCACGTAAACATATCATGTCAAGAAATGTATTATTATTTGAAGTACTTGCTCTCTCATTTACAATATCATGGTCAACTGAATATTCATACTCTGGATCCAATTCTGTTGTTTCAAAATCCATATCGGTTATGATAGTTTTTTGTATATAATTATGCAAAGCAATTGTAGCTATAACAATTTTCACTTGCTTTTTATAAGATAACTTGACATAGTAATTGGAATCTCTCACTTCATCTATAACACGCTAAAAGCTCGTTCAATTTCTGATCGAAGCAAGGAATGGGCATGATTGAATACTTCTCGATAACCCATAAGTGTAGAATCTTATCGAAACTCTAGCAAATGATATTTAACTTCTCTATATGGCTCCAAATAACCTGTGAAATTTTGATATCTAATATCTACTAAATAATATTTACCTACACAAATATAATGTAAATTTAATCAACATATATCATATAAATACATATAGATGTATATAAATCATTAATTAATGAACTTGGCGGAGGATAGGGAAATTGTGTAGCACGTCTTCTAATGGCATTATAAAATATACGAGTATCATAAGCTTGTCCCTCCCAATCAGCATAAACATAAATAAATTCCATATTAAAATTCTATATGGCCAACATATTTTGAGTAGTCTTTCCTTTTGAACCAATAAATCGGATTTGGTTGTACATCGGTACCATTACTAGGATATGTGTATCATCCATAACTCCAATGCAATCCCAAAATAAATAACGCAACTATTACATGACTTACATTTAATTTTTCATTTTTATTATACAATCATAACTTACCTTAAAATATGGATAAAATCATTAATCTTTCTTGATTTTCTCTAGAACTTCCTTAAATTGTCGATCAATTGGCTGGATTAAATATTTTCCCATATTTCATACTTTATCTAAAACTAAACTAAAACACATATTTATAGTTTCCCCAAAACGTTGAAAACATTATTATGCTACCTTATTATCTATACCATATCTTAACATATAAAGATACACTTTAATCATTTCAGCAACATCAATATTTCTAAATCCTCTAAAACTATACTGTTACCAAATCGCATGTTAAATAATCAAACACATCCTTATGCATTTTAAACATATTATAATACTTTATTGGATTACTATATTTGGCCATCAACTCTCTCATTCATGTACATGTAAAAGATGATATCATATAAGGTTCTTTGCAAATGAATGTTGCATGATAAGTAATTAAAGCTTGAGCGATTGAGAGAATATCCAAAAATTCATCTTCCTCCTTTTCACGATTTCCCCTTTATTGAGGATTATCCATAACTACCTAACGTAACAAAATATTGAGTTAGAGTAAGAGAATAATGAATAATACTGACAATCCATCATAAGAAATAATAATATCAATCAACACATGTATATATGCAAACTCAACCACATAAAGAGAATCCCACTTGGAAACAAGTCTCACATAAAATTTTTGAATAGAATTTAAGTTCATACATAATGTCAATAGGGTTCTTACATAAAAACAAGATAGTAAAGTAAATAGTTCAAATAAAATGCTATAATAATGTTCTATTTATGATTATTCTCCTCTATCTTAAGTTTGAGATACTTAACTCTAAGTGCATTACTATTCAAGCTCATAAACACTTGCTCATTGTCTATCCTTTACTTAAAATGTTTGATTGCAAAAAGTATAATTATTCATCCTGCACAATCTCAAGTATGGCATCCAACATAAACACGCGTTCCTTGTAAGGACCTAATCTCTTATATGCTCGAGATACAATAGCAACGGCACTTCTACTTTTAACAGTAGAATAAAGCTGATTAATTTGGCTTCCAAGCAATTGTGCTGGGATCAAATTTTTTTCTTTCTTTCCTCGAGTTTGCCTAATTGAAGTCTGGAATGCTTTTTTGCGAGCTTGAGCTTGAATTGACTCAATTATATTTTCACCCACATGACTCTAAATTATTATTAGTAAATCCTCCACTATCACCGACATCAGGTTGTGTCGCCTCAACATCAACACATAAACCTAGTATAGGATTTCACGTGATTCCTTTTGTAGCAATTGTATCCTTTAACATTCTATCTAACAACACTTCAAGTTTAGGAGGTATGCCTTTTGTCTTAAATGCCTTAACATTAGGATTGGCTTATTATAAAAGCATTTGAGTAAGTTATATAAATGAAAATGAGAATTTAAACCAAAAAGTGAAAGAACACATGATAAATACTTGAATTTTACTCTTCCACCACTCATCACTTGCATCAATGGTTTTTTTCATTGGATCCTATCTTAGTCTTATTTCATTGTAAATCAATGACCTCCATCTTTTTCAATCTTCCTTAAGATTGTCCCACTTACTCTTCATTTGAGCTTTATCATACTTTTACCCCTTAATTTCTCAAACTTATTAATTATGACAGTCTATTCATCCCTCTTGTTGGTTGCAAGATGATTTCCTTTGTTAATTTGTTCGACACACAATTTACAAAATGTTTTTATATCTTTAGGAGTCCAATATGCATTTTCCTTGGTTGAACTTGCCATATTCTAATAATATGAACATTAAAAAATCATGAGAGGGATAATAAAGAAAAATCAGCACGAAGAATAGTAACTCACAAAAGCAACACAGAAGCAACAAAATATAACCTCTTCTTATATAGATAATACTTTCCAAAGAAAAAGAATTGCAACTTTGTATACAAAGTAAATGTACATTGGGAAGTTAGAAGAAGAAACGACACATCAAAATAGATAAATTTTATATGAAAGACAAGCTTAAAATAAAGCACCAGAGAACTTTTGTGAGTATAAATTGTAGTTAACAACAACTAAGCATCATCTTAATGAAATAACTAAATCTTAAAATAGAAAGACAACTTAATGCAAGCATTTAATAAATGAAAGAGTTAAAAAAAAAGAACTAAAAGCAAGCATAAAGGGGTATTGTTTGACCAACTGATTAAACAATGGGGGATGCAACACTCTTGTTCATTTTGACTTGACATAAAAGAAGGTTATCAGACATATGGAAGAAACAAGAAACCATGGGGAGGAATGACTCATATCTAGATGATCGGCTATTTAGACCATGAAGATATTCACTACAAGTTGGAATTACTTTAGAGTAGTTTCTAAGATGTGAAACCAGAGGCTCTTTACAATGTCTAGATCTTAGAAACAAAGTTAGAGGATGACTGATTTTACTTGTTTGGATCTTTACAATCCTTAACTCAATCATTTTCTCGTATTTCACTTTCTCACTCATCTGTTCAATTTCCTGCTAAGTTCTTATAGGATTTCAAGGATCAATGGGATTTCGCAAGATGAAAGCTTTGTTATACTAATGGCTTGTGCTTTAGTTTTTCTATACAATTTACTCTTTTCATATGAAAAAGAAAAAGACTACATTTTTATGTGTTATATGTACAAAAATGGCTGTTTACTTTTCTTTTTTTTTCATAAGGGTTATATCAAACCTCTGTGATCTATATGCAGGTTAGTCACTCTCCATTCAATGTTGTTAACCAGCCATTTAGGGGGTCCAACAATGGGCACTTTGCCTACCATGGTGCTAGTTCAGCAATCCAACAATTAATGGGAGAGCCCATAAATGTTAGAAGCACAAGGGTGGCCACAAGATTAATGAGGACACAAAATCGTCTAACAACAATGGGAAACCATCTGTAGATGCACAAGTAGTGGAAGCTACATCCACATGTCAGGCTTCCAATAATGTTGTCTATAAAGCTCCAACTCAAGGGGGTAAAGCTGCTTGGTGTGAACTTTACAGAGTTGAGTGCACTAGCTTAGAAGTACTTGAGCAGCATAAGAATGGAAAGTGGCATAAGAAGAACATGCAGAAAGCAGAACAATTGAAGAACACCGTAACATTAACATAACAACAGTTCACAAAATTCATGAGGTGAAGGTAAAACATGAAAGCTAAGTAACACAAGAGGTAGAGATAATTTGACCCAAGCCCATCTTCCGCATACTTTAAGGGTCATCTACATCTTTTATCATAGAAAACTGGAGTGAATGGGAATTAAAGCGATGCTTAAGAATCTCCCAAAACGAAATACAACCCCCGATCTTGCAAAGACCCTAAATCCACCCAATACTAGAATTGACCAGAGAAAGAGAGAGAATGGGAGAAAATACGAACACAAAGGGAAGTGAAGTACCGTGAGCTTGTCACGACTCGAACCTCAAGTCCGCGACAACCCCTATTCTCTTGTGGTCATTTGATTTGCGACTCTCCAGGATTCGTCGCCGACCATTATTTTTATCTTTTAATTAAACACATGCGGAAGCGAATCACAATCCCCGGTCAATTACAAAAGTAGGGATAGTAGGAAAACCTAACAATAACACATTCCAAAGTACTACTTTATTTATCTACTGATTAATCCTAAGAAGTTTACAAGTACAAGCCCTTACCATAGGCATCTTCTTATCGAGCCAAAGAAACCAACAAGCCGAGGTTAATTTACTCCCTTCGAAAACGGCCACGAGCCGTAACACGCATCGATCCTCCATCCTATGGACCTGAAAATAGTTATTCAATAACCAGTGAGATAAATCTTAGTAAGTCAAAATCCTCGCCTCAGTTAGGAGACCTACTCGCCTCGAGTGCGCCCTGATGTGCAATGTCTCTATCGCCAATAATTCAACAACAGAGTAATACCCAATCGATTATTAACAGATGCACGATTAGACCAAGGCTCATATGCAATTATTAATAGTTAACAATCGCAATCACAGGCACCCTTACCTCGCTTTTGCCACACGCAACCTGCATGATACAGTTTATTATATGCTCATCTCAATGCAGCAATTATATCAAACAATCAGAACACCTTTCAACTTGTGTTCCATTTATTAACACCGTGGGGGAATTTCCTTCCAACACACAAGTTGGTAGTCAACCGGCATAACCGGGCATCATCCCACTACATTGGGCACGGCTACGTTTAGCCCCCATATGGCATTCCCTAAGGAGCATTGATCCGGCCTCTACCGTGACCCGCATCCAGACCCCGCCCGGGCATTTCGATAATACGGACTTCGTCCACCACAGATCCCCCACTGGGTGACGGGCTCTTACGCGACCACGCAAGCATACCAATTAATCATGCTCATTTTATTCTCTTTCAGGATAGCCAATGTAGACATGATTTGTGCTTGTACATATTAATTCATCGCAAACTCTACATGTAATGCGATAATATTTCACACGTGGTCACACGAATACAAATGCCTTTCACACGTAGTCACATGAATATGCTAAATATACTCAATCCTAATTCACAATCGCAGTCCATTAATTTCGAAATTAATAATAAATTAATTAATTCTGAAAATAATAAATAATAATTCCGAAATTAATAAATAATTATTATTTTGTCCCAAAAATAATAATAATATTTATTAATACTAATCATAGTTACCGGTCTAACCCAACTATGGTTAATTAACCCAACCAAGATTACTTTAATCTAACTGTGATTAACCAACTATAGTTACTCTAACCGCAATTAATTTATTCTAACCACAATTAACACTAAACATGCTTAATCAAATAATAATAAAACACTAATCATCCATCATTCAAAAGCACTAATCAAGCTTAATATTAAACTAATCACCCTAAGGGAGTTTAGCACCCTAAACAAGGTTTAGAAAATCAACTCACGTGTTAGTCGATTCCGACGACACGGGCGCGATGGCGGCGGCGAGGACAACAAGCGGCTCGCTTGGGGACAACGACGGGCGACAACCGGCGGCCGTTTTCCAACAAAACAGCTTCTGATGAAGCTGTTTTGTGCTGAACAGCAGCCAAACAGCGGCTGGCGATGCTGGACAGCGGCTGGCTGTGTCCCGTACAGCGGCCAGCAGCAACCAGCAGCAACGGAAGCAACTTCCAGCAGCAGAAACAGCAAGAAACAGCAGCGGACAGCAGCAAACAGCACGCAGAAACAGCAGGAACAGCAGCAGACTCGGACAGAGGAGGAAGAAGAACGGTGCAGCTGAGCGGGGCTGGTTCGGCTCAAGGCCGGCGTGTCACGCCCCGACCCTCGAGCACACGGCAACCCCTGTTCTCTTGCGGTCATTTGATTTGCGACTCCCCAGGATCCGTCGCCGACCGTTATTTTTATCTTTTGATTAAACGCATGCGGAAGCGAAACACAATCCCCGGTCAAATACAAAAACATGGATAGCAGGAAAACCCAACAAGAACACATCAAAAGTATCGCTTTATTATCTAACTGATTAACCCTAGGAAGTTTACAAGTACAAGCCCTTACCAAGGGCATCTTCCTATCGAGCCAATGAAACTAACAGGCCAGGGTTAATCTACTCCCTTCAAAGACGGCCACGAGCCATAACACGCGTCGATCCTCCATCCTATGGACCTGAAAAATGTTAACCACGACGGGTTGAGATAAACTTAGCAAGTCAAAGTCCTAAGCCCCGGTTAGGAACTTCGCTCGCCTTGGGAGCAATCTAACCATGCAACCTAGTTCTGGCAAACAAGACATACCACACCTCAAGCAGTATTATCAGACGACAGTTCAATAAGCAGATGCAAACACAAGCGACCCTACTTGGCCTTGGCACACGCAACCTGCAGAAACTGTCATTTTGATCATCACGATATTAAGAGGCATGCGAATAATCAGAGCATTGCACACAGCTTTCTCATATTTCACACCCACACATGCTCCTATTATTACGACCACTAGGGTCACGGCACAACCTTATGGTTGGCGGTCTACCGGTTGAAGACCAGGCATCGTCCTCCCCCATGAGGCACGGCGACGTCACGGGCTCTCTCCCATCGACGGCATTCCCTATGGAGCATGGGGCCCGCTCACTGCCGTAGCCCCGCAACTGACCACTGTCAAGCAACCGACCGAAGTCAGGACGACCAAAAGGCCACGGCACAACCCCATAAGGATTGGCGGTCTACCGGCAGCGCCGGGCTCTCCTCTTAATGTGATCATGCAACACATCATCAAGCAATCCATTTATATCTTTGCTCTGTTGTGAATGCAACATTGCTCGTGCTCATGCGACATGCCATTTCAGATAACCCACGCAATATGTCATGCGATCTTGCTCGACAATTTCCAAAATTCGATTTTCAATCAGCATTCAATCACGGCCATTCCCTAACTCTTGGGAACAACCAACAATTCAAGTCACAGTCGGTTAATCAATTCCGACCAATCAACCTCACGATACTTGCACACTTTTCCAAATAATCACGTATATTTAATAATAAATAAATACGTGTCCTCACGACGACACCAATCAACTATTTCCAACAATATTCAGTTATCCCAAATAAGTATAAAATATAATTATACTTAAAGATACTCATTTAAGAAGCATATAATGCTATAGTCGATTGTTCCGATAAAATAAGTCAAATCTCACAAAATACTTATAATTATTTTTCAATTCCCATAATTAATTATCCAACCCAAATAATTCCATTTAGTAAAACCCTTCTTTAATAAACCAATGTCCTTTAATAATATAGTATATAAATACTATTGATTTTGGAAAAATAGACCATAGTAATTTTCCCCCAAAATTACTCAATTAAAATCATTTCCAATAAATAATCACAATTAATTATTTTCTCCAAAAATAATTAATTTTCAGCAATGAATAGTAATAACAATATTACTATTAATAATTCGAAATTATAAATTAATTTAATTAATAATTCCGAAAATAATAAATTATTATTATTATTCCAAAAATAATAATAATAATATTTATTAATACTAACCATGATTAACACTAAGCAAGCTTAATCAATAATATTAAAACACTAAAAATCATCATCCAAAACACTAATCGATAATTAAACTAATCAAACTACTCCTGAGCAAGATTAACCCCTAAATAAGGATTAGAAAATCGACTCACGGTTTAGCGATTCCGACGACACGAGCGCGACGGCGGCGGCGAGGGGAACGCCCGGGAACTTCCGGTGCGTCGGGACGAGGCGGCCCAAGACCGGGTCTCGACCGAGGGCGGCTGTCCACACGGCAAGGGGCTGAGAAACGGAGGTACCGGCGGCTGTGGTGGCACGAGGCTGGTTGGTGGGCGGCCTAGCAGCTCTGGACGGTGGCCAGTAGCTCCGGCGACCAGGCGGGCAACTCCGATGAGGTCTGGACAGAACCGAGAGAGAGAAAGGAGAGGCGATGCAGCTGGTTTCAAGGGGGAACAACAGGCTAGGGTGGCTCCGGTGCGACGGAGGAGGCTCGGGAGTGGTCCTCTGGCGGCCTGTGGCGGTGATCGGCGGCGGCGTGCAGCAGCGAGGCTGCTGGCCGCTTCTCCTGGTCACGGCCAGAGAGGCCGAAAGGAAGAGACAGGTGGAGGCAGTGGTGGCTTGAGCTGGGGTGGTCAGGCGACGGCGAGGCAGCGGCCAGGGCAGAAGGACGACAGCGTGGGTGGTGGAGCTCGGGTGGTGACCGGCCGACTTAGTTGAAACCAGAGCCGAGAGTGAGAAAGAGAGACAGCAGCGGTGGAAAGCAGCAGGGCGGTGGCTCGCAGCGGCGGCCGGCGTTGCAGCGGCGCCGGAGGAGCGACCAGAACCGAAGCAAGGCAGTGGCGACGACGAGGTGGTTGCTGGTCTCGCCGGTGGGGAAGCAAGGCAACAACAACAACAACAGAAGAGAAGGGTTTGCAGAAGAAGAAGACAGCTAGCTCGGTTCCGAACGGCGACCCACCGGCGGTTCGACATGCGGCGAGGCGATGGTGCTGCGACGGAGATGGGCGGTGGTTGCCGGCGGTGGCGGCAGCAGAAAGGGAAGGCAGCAGCAGCTCTGGCCGAGGAAAACAGCAGCAAGAAGAAGAAGGAAGAAAGAAGAAGAAGCTGCAGGGGGACGTCGACGTGCATGGGGGGAAGGGGAGGAGAGAGAGAGAGAGAGACAGACAGACAGACAGAGACAGACAGCACATGGGCTTGTTGGGCAAGTGGGAAGAAAAAGAAAGAGATAAGGAGAGAAGACTAGTCAAAGGGGGGGGAGATGGGCAAGTGGGGCTGTCGATAAGGGAGAAACATGAGGGGAAGAGAGAGAAAAGGGAGAGGAGAGAGAAACGTGTGGATAAGAAGGGGGGGAAGAAAAGAAAAGAAGAAAAAGAAAAGAAAAAGAAAAGAGAACAAGACAAATCCAAACAAGCTTCTAGAAAGGGACATTTTAGTCTTTTTGCCCCTAAAGCACAAATTCCCAAATATTTGGCTCCAAAACTCGGCCCATTGAATCCTTTTCCAATAATTCGGGCTTACCAAAATTCGAGATGTTTCACGGCGAACGGCAACTCACCAGCGACCGACGGCGATCTGGCGGGACGGCGGAGCTGCGGTAGTGGTTGGTGATGGTAGTAACAGCAGCAGGAAAACGCAGCAACAGCAGCAAGCCAGCGTTGGCCAGAAAAGAAGAAGAAAAAGCTGCAGGGGGGACGTGCTGGGGAAGCTGCCCGAAGAGAGAGAGAGAGACCCACGTGGGGTGTCAGGCAAGTGGGAAGAAGAAGAAAGAGATAAGAAGAGAAGACTAGTCAAACAAGTGGGGAAAAAGAGAGATAAGATGGGGACAAGTGGGGTTGTCGACGGGGAGAAGAAACGTGAGGGGGAAGAGAAAGAAAAAGGGGGAGAGAGAAAGAGAAACGTGTAGGAGAAGTTGGGGGGAGAAAAGGAGAAAAAGACAAGAAAGGAGAACAAGACAAAATCTAAACAAGTATCTAGAAAGGGGCAATTTGGTCTTTTTACCCCTGAAGCACAAACTCCTCAATATTTGGCTCCAAAACTTGGCCCGTTGAATCATTTTCCAATATTTCGAGCTTATCGATAAATCCGAGAATCAATGAGACAATGTCTAATATTTTAGTCTCGACATCCTCAAAAAAGTTCAATACCCGATACCGGATTGAAATTCATGGTTAATATCGATTAATCGCGACTTTAGTACGACCTAACTTTCGGGCGGCGTTTAGGGGCTCTTGCGCATTTGACCCGTGGTTGATAGCTTTTCAATCCACGATCGTGCATTCGAATCAGGGCGATCCTTGGTTGTCATGTAATCACGAGAGGTTAATTGCTCACATTGAGTACATGGCCAAAAGGAAATCGATTTAACGTCGTTTGCAATTAATATCGAAGTCGTGCGGAATCACCCACAATCCGACCTTATACTTTTGCCGAATCAATTTATTTTCGTTCGCTAATTGGCCTGCCATAGTGTAGTATTATTCCTCTTTGATCTTTATGGTCGAGTGGCCTATCCTTGATTAAATTCACTAGTCGTAAGCGTATCGATCCTTAATTGCCTTGCCGAACAGTTAGTTAACTCGTGAGGGGCCAACTCAGAGTAAACGTAACTAACAGTGCATTGATAAAATAACCATTTCATCTATCCCAGAATTGGTCGAAATTCAGGATGTTACAGAGCTTCTCAACAATGATTGGATCGATGGTAGCAATAGGATCGGCAATAGCGACCAGATCGGCAGTACCCATGGGAGCAGCAGTGGCCACAAGACTGGTTGCGATGACAAGATTGGTAGCGGCAAAGACACTGATGTTGTTGTCGGACTCAACGAAAGAGATCCTTGAGGCGAGAGAGTGAGGCGCGAGAGAGAAGGCGACTTTAGGCGAGAGAGAATCTTTTGTGCAAGAGAATAGTTCCAAGAGAGAGATAAGCAAAGAAAAAAAGTACTTAGGGTTTTCTAAAAATGCAAAAATGGATTTTGTTAAATAAATGAGGACAAAATGGATAACTAGTACCTTACCAAAAAAAAAAAAAGGATAACTAGCATATTTTCATTAAAGCAAGCCAATAGCATTCCAAAAATACAAGTTTAGAAGGCACATCTAGCCCTCCATTGGCCTAAAATCCTTTGAACTCTTTGAAAATGCAATTGCATCTTGCCAAAGTCCTCAAAAAAAGCGAACCAAATGAGTTTACATTTGACAGAGGTTCTTTAGAGGTCTAAAGCCCGTTTGCAAAGCCGAACCAAATGGGGCTTTAATATAACATTCCAAAGTGTGTTGGTTTTAGCGTGAGCTGTGGGTGCTTGGAGATTTGGCGCCCAAGATGTGTTTGTTTTGCTAAGACACGGCTACAAATGCTTAATATAGCATCCCCATGTGTGTTGGTTTTAGTGTGAGCCATGGGCCCTTGGATGTTTGGCACCCAAAATGTACTTACGTATATGACTTAGTTTAGTAAGAATTTGTTATTGGCTTGCGGCTAAATGTATGCATTCTGGTCGTGATAGTTATGTGATATAATTTCAAAATTATGATGAGTAGAATGTGTGAAATGAATCCAATGTTGAGGGATAACCATCGGTGAGTGAACCGATGATATGCCCTGAGGGAGTTGAAATGCCCAAGGCTAACAACCCTTGGATGCCTCGGAGTGAGATGCCCATAAATAGTGAAACATGGAAGTCCAACTAGTGACCTAATGTAAATCCGTAAGTGGGGGATAGACAAATGATCACATAAGAACCTAAAAAACATAGCGTGTGAGTTCAAGTGTCGATGTGTGATTAAGGGTGAGCATGGTTCCCAAGTAGAATTGGGAACCATAGAACTAAATCGGAGAGTTTGGTTTAGTTCCAGATTCTGGAGAGGCTGTTTTGGTTCCCGGTTCCAATATTTTTTGAACCGGCAGTTCCCAGTTCCTATAGGAACTGGAACCGAGAATCAAACCAGAACCGAAAATCGGAAATTGGTTTCCTAAGCCAAAAAACCCTTAAAGGATAAAAAGCCCTAATTTTCTTCCCTCCTCCTCATCCCCATCTATGTCCTTGACTCCCCTTTGCTATTTCTTCTCTCTTCCCAGCCCCATCTTTGTCTTCTCCTCGTCATCCCAGTACTTTCCCTCCTTCTCTCTCATCTCAACGAACAACACCCCAATGCTGCTCTCTTCCAACGGTAGTCGCTCCTCTGACGGCGAAGGATCAGGAGGCCCAACCTCAAGCCCCTCACCTCCCACATTGTCTAGCTCACCCGTCGACTATAGCTTCGTTAGGTATCATTCCATTCATGTATTCTCCCCGTTTGTGATTTGGCTTGCGGAGTCACCACACTTGGCCTCGATTTCATGCTTCATTATTTGTCCCTCTTTCCTTGGAAGAACTAGGGCTTGGGAGAAGGATGTTTAGTCAATACGGTTGTGTTGTTTCTCGGAGGTTTTTTGTCTTTGCATGAATTGTCCTCTTTGTTCCCATCTAAAGTTTCTTGTATGTTGTAAGAAGAAACATAATCAAATAATTGTTTTAGGATCTTTCCCTCCACCTCTCGTTGTTGCCAATTTGATTTTTGTCACACCTTAGTGCATTCAGCTCAATCAATAAGGCAATGTCTTTCACTCGCCCAAGTAACGATTTCTCTTCTTCACTTCCATGGATGTTTTTTTAAACTCTAGTTTGAAGTGCTTTATGCCCATTTTTCATTTTTTGCAAGAAAGATAATCCTTTTTAATCTTAATGATTGAAAGAAAAGACATTGTGTGTGTATGTGTGGCTATCCTATAATTGGACACGATGTAACCAATTCCCTATTAACACTCCTGCATTTGTGGGTTTTGAGGAAGGGGCACACTCGAAATTATTCTGTGAGAATCATGTCATTCTTGATGAGCAATCGCTAAATGTTCTATGTTTTGTAATCTATTGTCAGTTTTGTTGAAAGTGACCAATTGGATCTCCCTAATGAGGTAGCTATTTCTTTTTGCAAGGAAGGGTACTATCTAGTTATGTTGGAGAAAATTTTACATCAACTTCAATATTTGACTTTTGAAGTAGAATTTGAGGTGTGAACAAGTTCACTAAATTGTTGAGGTATTTATTTGTACATTTGTTTGATGATATATGTAGTGAGTGAGGCTTGTGCAACAATTTCTAATCATTGTAAGTAATCTGACTTTTAAAATTTCCTTTAGTTAGCTGATAGCTCATATCTAATCTTTTTTGCTTGTCCCAAACCTTTTTTCCCCACATGCGTGCAAAGGCACAAGCTGATTAAGCACTTATGCTGTTATATGTGTAGGGACCAACATCCTCTAAGAATGATAGGTTTTCTTTGAGTTATGGGAACTTCTTAATTCTTGGTTCTGAAGAAAATAGTGTGGGCTCACAAGTTAATATGTCCTGATATTTTTGTGTGTTATCGAATCCCAAATAGATGGACAACATGGCTACCATAACTGCGGTGTGGGATGATCATGTGCTTAATTTGATTGAATACATTGTTGTCTTCTTACTATTTGTTGCTATTGCTTGCATGTTTCGATGACAATTCTTTTGTTTTTATGAATCGAATGAGTATCCATCATTATTCTTGTCGATTTATTATATGAAGAATGTATAGATTTTATTTCACATCAACCTTGTTGTCAGCTTCTTCTAATGAATCACTCTAATGGAAAATTATAGATATTCTTGCTTGATTCCATAGAATATTTGATTATATTATAGGCAATTCATTTGATTGATTACGTGACTACATTTTTGCAGAGCATGCTCCTCAAGGTTTATAGTTATCTTATGATATGGTGGTTTTGGTGAAAGATGGTACCTTTTCTTCGTGCAGTTGTTACTTATGTTTTCAGATATATTGCATCTTAGATCTTGTTCACAAGTAGTTGAAGGACAAATCTGCTTATTTTTCTTGTGTTGTAGGTGGGAGAAGAGACAATGCTCCTTGTGGTGAAGATGGTGGACCTGTTGTGGGCAAGTGGCATGGGGATCATCCTCCTCACCAAAATGCTAGCATCCTCCTTCAACAATTTAGTTCTTGGCATGGTACTCTAGTTAACTTTTCAACTGATGAGGTATTTATTGGTACATTTGTTTGACCTTTCCAACATTGGTCTTGAATGCTTGTGTGTAGTTTTAGCTATAGAAACAATTTTTGCTAATGTAAATGAGTTTCTTTCAGGGTTTGAGAGGTCTTTATGCTAGCTTCTTATTTGTCATATTGGGTTGAGCATATCATGGGTCTATATTTCTTTCTGTAAGTGCTATTCTTGCTATCTGTGATATATTTGACCATTTAGTACTTGTTTTCTATCCTACCCCTCCATCTCTTCTTCCGAACTTTCTATTGCTTCCTTTATTATCCTAGGAATTTCTATGTATTCATTTGACATTTTATGTGCAAGGGAAGATGCATCTTTCAATTTATTTTAGGGAATCCTATGATAAGTGAAAGAAAGGCTTTAACAAATACAAAGCTTGGAAATGAGGTAATTTTATTTAAAGTTTACTACCCAAAAAGAGAATTCTATGGATATTGCTACTTGAGTAGCAGTTTACTCATTGCCATTGTTGGGCTTGTTACCAATGTTAATGTCAAAGGTATTTCCTCAATGTATATTGATCTAAGAATAGTTGATTGGTCCTAAACAACTTTGTTTCCACATGCTAAAGGCATGTTTTTGGAAATCCTCCAAAGCTATTCTTTCCAAAAAACAGCGCAAAACTACCTCAAAAAGAACCTGTAAGAACTTGGAACCTGTAATAAGGTAGGTTCTAGGTTCTAAATTCCGATGAGTAGGTTCTAGGTTCCAAAAAATGAGGAATTTGTACCCGAGGGTAAGTTCCAAGTTCTAGGCGGAACTTGTAAGGAACCGGGAATCACTCACCCCTATGTGTGATCTTACGCTTGAAAGGCATGCTTAAATCCTCGTTTGTTGTCTTGATAATATGCAGTTGCGGTTTGATTGTGTTGAGATGATATTCATGTGTATTGTCTTGCTTGTTTTGGATTGAACTCATGACCGAGTGGTAGGCAGATCGCATAGTCTAGAGTTTAGTTATTTCTCTTATTGGGCATTGCTTATTCCACTATAATCTTTCAAATCTTAAGCATGGATATTTCTCTCATTGCATGTTATGGGATGCCAATCTACATAGAGGGCGTGTTGAGGATGTGAACTACCCTGATTCCACATTGACTTTTACTTGTTACGAAACCATTTTATGGATAGACATTGGGAATCCATAATGGATCCCCATTCGTTTTGTTTCAGAGTTCCTCAACTTTGAAGGCAAACCCTTTGGACCACTTCGCTTTGGGGACAATGGCAAAGACGGCGAGTAGGTAGATGGGGCGTTGTGGATGGAAATTTTTTGGATAGAATGGGATCATTGAGTAGCGGAGAATAGGCACTTTTTGGCCCCTCCCAGGCATGATAATATTCTTTTAATGTAAGAAAGGAAAATATATGAATAGTGGTGTGAATGTAAAGAATCATCTATGTGAATATGAAAATGAAATAAAATGGAATGTTATATGTTACATGCGCTTTAAATTGTCTTCCACTTGCATAAATAAAACAAATAAATTATAAAAAGCACATGTAACAAATGATATTCTGGGGCATCATACCTCTACCCTTCTTCAATCCTTAAAGGCCCTATTTATAGGCTAGAGGGTCTAGTCGTTGGAGAGTTCGACTATTGGTCCTTGGCATGCTGATTGACCTTGGCATGGCCAAATCGGTTTCACCTTAGCACCCCCTCCGTAGTAGGTTTGTTTACTCTACCCCTCAGTCCGACGGCATTGAAGGTGCCTGCATTGTTGTCCCATCCATTGTTGGCCTATCCTTTTCTCTCTATCGTAGGGCTTCCTCTGCATGTCATCGACCTTTGTACAAGTGGTGTGCAGTGTGAGGAAGAAGAAGGAAGGGGAAGGAGACGAAGGGGCCGGACCTAGGGAGTGAGCTGGCTAAGACTAGGCTTAGCCCTGTATGTGGGGAAAAAGGAGAAGGAAAAAGGGAAGAAGAAGAGGGCTCGGCCGCGAGGGGGTAAGCTGGGCGAGACCAAGCCTAGGCTTGTGCGTAGGGAAGGGGAAAAGGGGCAAGGTGAGGCCTAGCGCCAAGCCATTTCTCTTTTTTTTTTTCTAAAAAAATCATTTTTAATTTTTTATTTATTTATCCGAAATGAAGTAAAATAAGGAAAATAAAATTAAGTTGATGTAAATGATATTAATACCTAGGTGATGTGAAATTTTTTTTATAGCCGAATTAGTCCCTAATTTTCTTAAAATCTAGACCTAAATATTTAGCAAATATTTATATGTCAACAGCTACTCCTCTTTAAAGGTGGGCTCATAGAGGTTGCCTTCAAAAGTGAACCAACACTTAAATTTTTTCCATGCATATACAATCGGAGTTATCTTGTTCGGGACCATGTGTCATATGCAAGAGGGTAATATGGGAAAAAGTGTTAGAAAATATCTAAATTTATTGCATTGATGCCAATTTATTCGTAAATCTTTTAATAGTGCTAATTAACTCTTAAACCTTTTAATTTGGTGCCAATTTAGTGTTAAACCTTTTAATAGTGCTAATTCAATTTTAAACCTTTGGAACTAATGCCTGTTGACACCTAAAGGTTGGTGATTCATTTAACTGTTTACTAGTTGCACTTAAGATTAGGTATTAGTCTAAAGAAAAAAAAGGGGGGGAAAGAAAGAGGCTAGGCCAGGCTAGGGCTGGGCCGGCCTGGCCCCCACACATTTTTTTTCTTCTCCCCACATGGGCTTGGCCTGTTTCTCTTTCTTTCTTCTTTCTCGACTCGGGTCGCTTTTCTTGCCTTCTTCTCCCTAACGCAAAATAGTCTTCTACAGGGGAAGAAGAAAAGTGCAAGCCAGTTGCAAGTAGATTGGGGGAGCAACTCCGGCGTGATCTCCGGGTCGGGAGGACAGGATGGTCAGTAGGTTGGCAATGTAGAAGTCAAGCACGCCTGCTGGGGGTGATAAAAGAGAACTGGAGAAGGAGACCGACAAAAAGGGGGGGGGGGAGGACTAAAAAAATCGTAGAGAAAGAAAAAGATCGAGAGAGAGCCAAGAGGGCTCGAGAGAGAGGAGAAGGTGAGATTAGAGAGTGAAACCAGGAGTAGAGGTTGAGCAAGTAGCTTGGCCGCACCTGAGACCCTATTTCTGATGTCCCTTCTTTCCGCAAACAAATCTTCAGGTGTCTTGGGCATGCTCGAAGAAGAAGAAAGAAACGCAAGAGGGGGGCTAAACAGGAGCAGAAATGGAGGGCTCGAGAGAGGTTCTTCAGAGAAAAATCTAGAGTAGGTGAACAAGAGTTGAAGGAGGTGTCGTTTAGGAGAGAACGACAAGGATTTTTGGGGGGTCTTGGCTTTGGCAAGAGAGCGGGAGAGAGTTCGAGCGAGGCAGTTACTAAGGAAGAGCAAGAGAGCTTCAGCCAATGCCTCGGCCTCGCGCGAGCTTCATCTGACGGCTTCTTAGCTGGAGTTCTCAAGCTGAACCAGGTAGCTATTGGAGGTTATAGGTTTGAGAAAGAATAAAGCCTTTTGGTTACTTGAAGTATTACACCAAGATATGTTAAGTTTGGAACACTCAACAGTGTTACCTCCTGCGTAGGGAAACCCTAGAATTTATATATATGCAAGTTATTGGGCTTCAACTCATATTGGCCCAAATGACCATGCTTTTACCTATTGGGCTTGTATGTGAACATATTATTTGGATTATATTAATAATATATCCAACAATCTTCTCCTATGTTCACCATACAGCACAATCCAATACGGTGATCAATGTAATGTTCAAACAAAGAGGAATTATCCATATTCAGTCCAAGACAATCAACTTAGATCAGTCAACGAGTTTTTTATTTTTAGCAGTAAACTATTAAACTTAATTATCATTTGCAATCCAAATAAGTAAATCATCATTATTATGAAGCTATTCTGAGATCATCAAATCAAAATTAGTATTAGGAGTTTTAGATTCAGTCTAAACTCATCCAAATCCTAACACCCAAAATAAATTTCAAACTCGGTTCACAACCAACATATGCAGAATAATTAATTATAAGTAGGCCAGTCAAAATAATTCAAGGCCTTACAAATATAAGAAGCATAATAATGTTCACAAAATAGAAAAAACAAAATGCAAATCTCAAATAAATAGATTCCATAAAAAATAGATAATAGCAGGTAAACTGTCAAGTTCCCATAAGCTCTAATTAATATATATTCATTCATCAAGTATGTCATCTTGGTCAAGATCCCACTCATGAAGCTCTCCTCCATCTCTACCATCCTCTGTAGAATGTCAAATATGAATTTCATATTACCATGAATTCAATCATTTGAATAAATAGCACCATTCTATTAGGCAAAGAAGAACATACATTGATGTCATAAAGCATCATAATATCATGTTCATAAGCATCAAGCCAGTTTCATAAATTATGAACAAGATCTAAACAATGTAATTTACAAAGAGCCATTAACATAAGTTTATTTGTAAGTGAATAACTATTGTTTAATTTCAAAGAGTAGAACCAATAGTCAAGTCACTTACAATAACCTAGTCATATAATATCAAGTTTCAATTAAGAACAAGACCAACGGACTTTTTATGTAAACAATTGTTTCTGTGCTTCAATTTGGAATGTCACAGTTACTGATTCCTTAAAATCAAATAATCTAGCATCAAGTCTGAAGGTTAAAGTTATCTTCATCAAGTCTGGAATGAGACAACTCACCCTTTTCAAATTAGTCAGCAACTGTGAATATTGATGAAAAATATAAATTGTGCTTATCATTGTGACCAATAAATGAAGATTTGATAATTCAAAACACCTAATTAGAAGGTAAATAGTAATTAAGACTTGCCTATATAGTCTTTAACCTCATTTCTCCTAGTGTTTTGAATAATTGATTTTTAGGCATACCTTTAGTGAGAGTATCGGCTATGTTATCCTTCGATCTTACATTGATCAAGGTGATAACCCATTGTTCTTTCAGATAATTTAACAACGCATGTCTCAGTCTCGCATGTCTCGCTTTGAATTAAAGGGAGCATTCTTGACGACTTGGACAGCTACTTAATTATCACAGAATAGGCTTAAAGAATTAATCTTTAGCTGAGTCAAAGGAATATCCATAATCAGATTCTTTATCCACTCGGTCTCTCTACTAGCTGAGGCTAATACAAAAATTTCTAATTCCATAGACGATAATGTAATACAAGTCTGTTGTTTGGATTTCCAAATAATAGCAGCTCAACCTAAAGTGAATATATATCCAATAGTGGACTTACTATTTATAATATCTGAATACCATAAGGCATCAGAATATCCATCCATAGTTGGAGGATAACCAGAATAATAGAGAGCATAATCTTTAGTATCTTTAAGGTATCTCATTAGCCTATTGAGAGCATCCCAATACTCTTTACTAGGATTACTAGTGAAACAACTCAGCATGCCAACTGTAAAGGCTATGTCGAGTCTACTGCAACTCATAACATACATGAGACTATCAATCAGTTTCGAGTACTTTAACTGATCCACACTGGTTCTTTCATTAGGATTCAATTTGTTATTATAATCATATTGTGTCTCACTCAGTTTACACTTATCGTATCCCCAAGTAGAAAGTAACTACTCAATATAATGAGTTTGGCTAAGGGAGATGACTTGCCATTTAAAGCTTACTTTCATGCCAAGAATGGTATTAGCAATACTAAGATCTTTCATGTCAAATTTTCTAGCTAAATGATTGGAACCATGAATTAACATGTTATCAACATACAAGCAAATGATAACTATCAACATACAAGCAAATGATAACTATCTTATTTGACATAAAACGACGGTAAATGCATTTATTTGGATAACTAGACTGAAAGCCATAATTTTTTACCATTTTGTCAAATTTAAGATGTCACATCTTAGGTGCTTGCTTAATACTATACAAGGATTTGTTCAATTTACAAACTTTGTTCTCAAGACCTTTCATAACATATCTTTTCGGTTGTTCTATGTAAATTTCCTCATTTAACTCCCCATTTAAGAAAGCTATTTTTACATCCATTTGATGCACTACAAAGTGTTCAATATATGCCAAAACAAGAAGAATTCTTATAGTTGATAGATGACACATGTTAATAGACATCAAAATAATCTATTCCACTCTACTGTTTATAGTTTTTAGCTACTAAACATGTTTTGTATTTGGCTATTGATTCATCACTATTCAGTTTCTTTTTCAATACCCATTTACAGCCTATAGTCTTAGCCCCTTTTGGCAAATTTATTAGCTGCCAAGTATGGTTTTGCAATAGAGAGCTTATTTCATCATCTATGGCTTCTGCCTGCAATAAGGATTCTCTAGATCTCATTGCTTCCTGATAGGAGAATGCATCATCCTCAATATAGTAAGTAACAAAGTCATCACCAAAACTTTTGAAAACTCTCGTAGATTCTCTAGTTGGAAATTGTTCAACAGCCAGCTGTGTGGAATTAGTGTCAAAAGGGCTTGCTTCAGATTCTACAAGAGATTCCAAAATCATATTTGTAGATCTTGAAACATTCAAACCTTGATCTTTGATAAACTTGTTTTCGAAGAACACTGCATCTCTAGATTCTATCACTGTGTTAGTAGATATATCTAAAAACCTATTTACAGCACTATCTTTTGCACTATCTAGATATACACAATTAATAGTTCTAGGTTCCACCTTAGGTCTCTTATGATATTGTATGCTTACATAAGTAATACAGCTCCAAGTCTTAAGAGTATCAGATCTACAAGGGTGCTTATGCCATATTTCATAAGGTGTCATAGACAACTTAGAGTGTAGCAATCTGTTCAAGATGTGATTAGCAGTTAGAATTACTTCTCCCCAGTACGAGCAATGCATGCCGACTGTAAGTAATATAGAATTTAATATTTTAGTTAACGTTCTATTCTTACGCTCGGCAACACCATTTGATTGGGGTGAATAAGAAGTAGTAGTTTCAAGTATTATACCTTCTGAAACACAAAATTTTTTGAACCTTGTCATTGTATATTCTCATTCTCTATCACTCCTAAACCTTTTAATTTTCAAGTTGAGTTGATTTTCTACTCTAAATTTGAAAATCTTAATTTTTTCAAAAGCCTCATCTTTTGATTTTAACAAATAAACATAACAATATCTAGAAAAATCGTCTATGAATGTTATTAGATACTTCCGACCACCTCTAGTAATGTAATTTTTAAAGTCACAAATGTCAGAATGTATTAACTCAAGTTGTTTGCTTTTAGAAACCAATTTAAAGGGTTTTCTAGTGATCTTAGCTTGTGCACACACTTCACATTTGTCAAATCGAATAGAAGTATCTAATGGAATGTTGTGAGTTCTAACCAGATGTTGCATTTTCCTACAATTCACATATCCAAGTCTATTGTGTAGCAATTTTGGATCAATCAAAGTAGAATTCACATGATTTATGCTATCGGTATTTAAACTCAACCTATACATACCATTGACGATGAATGCACAACCGAAATAACATGAGTTAATAGATAAAGTTACTCTACCATTCATAGTTGAAAAAGACATACTAGCTTTATCAAGTAAACTCATAGATATCAAATTCTTTTTAAGTAAATGTACTACTCTAACATGTTTCAGAGTTAGTAATTTACTTAAATAAATCATCAAGTTTGCAATTCCAGTATGAGTCACATCTGCCTCACCACCATTGCAATTTTCCACAGTGTCTTTTACTTTTGTGACCTCAGTGAGTAAGTTCTTGTCATTTGTAGCATGACAAGTAGCGCCACTATCCAACCACCACTTAGAAGAGACGCTGGGCTTTCCAATCTTCATCATTCCAATGAAAACTCGAGGGTTAGATTCACTAATTAGCATATTAGCCTTATTTTGTGGTGTGTCATTTTTTGATTTCTTTGGTAACTTACACTATGCTGCCCAGACCATCCACTTGGGTGGCGCTGCTGGTTCGCGCTTTCTTCCTTTCGCAAAAGGTCAAGAGTTCGAATCCTAGCTTCGTCATAGAGTGACTTAATTGGTTTCACGTGTGTGGTGGCTAGCACGTGTGGCCCCCAGGGTAATTGACTGTTATTGTCCTACTTGTTCCAAACTCTTTTTAGTAATGTTTTGATCTTCAATGTGAATTACCTCTTTAATTCATCCAGTCCCATCTATGCTTTCAATCTGTGCATTTCAGTCTTGAAAGAACTCCATTCAGTTGGTAACTTACTCAACACAAGACCGACAAAGAGATTATTGACATATCAGAGTTATCATTTTTCAACTTGTTTCTCGTGTTCTCAAATTTAACTAACTGAGAGGTAATGTTTGAATTTATAGTGAATTTAAAGTCAAAGAATTTCTCCATTAAGAGAGTTTTAGAGAGTCCCTATTGTTTTTGGAACTGAGCATTCAAGTAATCCCATATCTCTTTCGCCGTCTTATACTCACTATAAGTCATAGCCAGATTAGGGTTTAGAGGATTCAATAAGTAATCTCTACAAAAATCTTCATCTTTATTCCATTGATATTCATCCGCATCTGCAACACAGTATAGAATATCTTCATGCCAAATTGAACATGTAATTTCCATCCATAGAACTCAGTAACATCAAAAGATTGCAACTTTAGAATATCATAAGAACTGCGCTTTGCCATTTTAATAAGAGCAAAGTGCTAGAAAGAGTGCACCTTGAAGTCTTTGGAACCACAAAGTTGAATAATTCTCTTAACCTTGATCAAACTGCTTGTCAAAACAAACCCAAAAAACAGATCTAGAGCACCTGGAAACCTTAAGATAGACTGCCCCTCTTGCCGAAATTCGCTGGAAATTTCATCACCAAAATTCACTGAAATTCGTTGAAAATTCGTTGAAAATTCCAATGGAAACTTCCGGGTGCCGTAACTTCTTCGCCCGACCTCCAATCGATGCGAGTGACCACTCAAATTGTTCGTATCGACGAGTAGAACAAAGCCCAAGTGGTTTCACCCTCTAAAATTGGCTATAATTTTTGGGTTTTATGAATCAAAGATTTCGGTCACCTGAATCTTCAAACTTAGATCTTGCCCAATACCACTGTCGAAATCGAAAGTAAATTATACCTGTGAATTCGTCTTGATGAAATCTTCAAGAAGACACCTTACTCGCTCAAATCTGACACACGAAGCCAGTACTTCAAGAATGTTGGAGGTTATAGGTTTGAGAGAGAAGAAAGCCTTTTGGTTACTTGAAGTATTATACCAAGAGACGTCAAGTTTGGAACGCTCAACAGTGTTACCTCTAGTGTAGAGAAACCTTAGAGTTTATATATATGCAAGTTATTGAGCTTCAGCCCATATGGGCCAAAATAACCATGCTTTTACCTATTAGGCTCGTATATGAACATATTATTTGGATTATATTAACAATATATCCAATAGTAGCCTCCCCTGAGTTGACGAAGTCACGGGCTGAAGCTCGCGTCAACCAGCTCATGTGAGCCCTAGCCTCTATCGTCCCTCCATAAATGTTTCTCAGTGTGCTGGCATGCTTAGTTAGAAGCTTAGGCCCAAGTCAATTCTCGTTCGAGTCAGAAATCGTTCGTTTTGACGATGCATACAACCTATTTGTTAAAATGCCTAAATGAAGTCTAGAAACCTTCATCGCCAAATCGTACTCGGTAACCTAGTTTCATGGGTGCTTGCTTGTATATACTGTGAATCTGCCTTTACTTTTGCGATTTTCTTAGTGTTATGACGATTTTCGTGAGATGTCCGCGTATAGTGGAGTCGGAGGGGGGAATATTCGGTTTCGGCAATGGAGAGCATCAAGAGACGCCGGAAGTCATGGCTGACAATTAACACTAGCTGGAGTGGATGACTGGTGGGTGATGATCATCGGTCGGAGTGTTGGCTGCGTCGAGGGTCCTTAGTTTGATGAAAAGAAGAAGAAGAAGTTGCAGGCTTCGGGCGGGCATTTGCAGCGTCAGGGGAAGAAGCTGCATGAGGAAGGAAGAAGCTGCGTGAAGAAACACGTGAAGAAGAAAAAGAGACAGAAAAAGAATTAAAAAAAATAGGAAAAATTAAAAGAAACAAAAATAAAATAAATATAAAAACCAGAAAAGGCTAAAAAACATAAAAAAGAAGAAGGAGATGGGCTTCACCACGGGCCTGCTTCAGTTGGGCCGAACTTGTCATGGCCCAGGTTTTTTTTAGCTGGGCCTTCCTGGTGAATTTAGGGCCGGCCTGTTTCCTTTAGCCCAACTCAGACCAGCAGGGTTTGAATTGGGTCAGTAGGGTCTCCTGACCTGGTCTGAATTATCCTTTTTTATATATTAAAAAAATCATAAAAAATCCAAAAATTCAGAAAATAAAAAATATTTAAAATATTTAAAAAGCATAAAAAATTCAAGATTTCTGAAATTTCATGGAAAAATCAGAAACCTGAAAATTTGTAAAAATTTTCAAAAAAAATGTTTTTTTAAAAAAATGAAAAATATTAAAATATTAGAAATTCCAGAAATTTTTTTTCAAAAATCCCCAAGATTCCAAATTTGTTTTAGAGTTCCCTAAAAAGCTTTAAGATAATTCTTGGATAATTGGGAAAATCATCCCTTAAAATTATGCTTAAAATTGAACAAACCCTCACGACTTTACCTTAGGGTTTTAATTATCCTCAGATTTGATTGCCCTTGATTGCATGATTATGATGCAATGATTATGGTTTCCCCTTAATTTAATTAGGATTGCCATTTATTTTTCTCTTAATGCTAGGCGTTTATCTTTTCTTGCAATTTATTTAATGTTTTCTTTAATTGCTGATTATTATTTTGATGATTTACGCACCCGCTTGATCACCTCACACGTTAGTGGTTAAGTCTAAAATCAATCTAAACTGCCTGATAAATTTTTGAAATGAACAAGATTAGGTGCCGAAGGGGCACTAATTGGTTAATTAGTGTAATCAAGTCCCCGACCCTAGATTTTCTAGTTGTGTAGAAAGTGAGACACACTCTCATACTTTGCTTGGTTTCTAGCTGATTCCAATAGGCTAGTAACGACTCCTCATTAGAAGATTTTCATGAACACCCAATGTCACGCAGAGTATGGGCTTGGGAGAGCTCACGTCTAATTAATGGTCCTCGACTCACCTTCTAAACAATACCCCTAAACCTATATTTTGATATTTCTTTTCCCCTTAGGACCAGAAAAAATAAGTTGCGACAATGCCAATTTAGTCCTTTAAGCTAATTTTAGCTAAATATTGAATTGGCATAAAGTAAAAATATTTATGACTAAATTGGCACTAGTTTAAAAAGTTTAGAACTAAATTGGCACAATTAAAATGTTTAAGACTAAATTGGCACTAATCAAAAGGTTTATGACTAAATTGACATCAATGCAATAGGTTTAGGATTTTTCTGACACTTTTCCCAGGTAATATGGCATGTACATACTAAGGTAGATAAGAAGATACCTATAGTTACTCACCAGGAATGAATAAATAAATAATTCAAAAAAATATGAAAATATTATAAAAAAATTATCCATGTCAACGTTAGCCTTATAATGTAAGACATCTGGTCTTATAATATTTAAATAATAAACTATGCATTCATCTAACATATTAAATTTTAAGAATAATAGGTAGTGGTCCCATAAAATTTTACATGATATTAGAATTTGAGGTCTCATTTGCCTTCTCAATTAAAATTTCAACGTTTAGTACTAGGGAAAAGACCAGACAAAGTGTGAGGGGGAGTCTTATAATATTTAAAAAATAAACCACATTTTTATTTAATAGCTTACGTTTTTAAAACAGTCGGCAGTGATCTCACAAAATCTCACAGCTGACGTCCAAATAAGTGTTTTCCGGTCAAAATTAGTTAGATTGACTCAATTAGAAAACATGAAAATATCTATAATTCAATTAGTATAATTAAAATGTTTAGACTAAATAGTTTAAGACTTTTTCAACAACTTTCCTAGGTGTGAATGGCACAAAAAATAAATTTTAAGAAATGAAATTGTATAGCGAAAACAACTGAGAGGTACGGGCTTGCATTGCTTTGAAAAGGGAAAGAGAATTGTTTCACACTATGATTTTTTGGTTTGTATCATTTAACACATTGAAAACAACTCGAGAGACAAGACCATAGTAAGAAGAATATGGGGGCTGCAAACGAATTGGTCCCCCACCCCGGTACTTAGAATCGTTTGAAACCAAAACCAGGACCACAAGCATACGGTCGCTCTCCAATGTCAGGAGGTCCCAAAGCTCATTTTGTCTGTATTGTTTCACAAGTTAAATGTCTCGAGAGACGACACCATATCAGGACTACGGGGCTGCAGCTGCAATGGCATTGTCTCTGTCACTTAGAATCGTTTAATACTAAAACCTCGGACCACCGACATGCCGTTGCGCTTGAATGTGTGGAAGTCCCTAAGCTCTTTTTCTGGGTTTACCATCCCCATCACATAACCGACAGAAGTATCTGTCCATCTCAAGTAGCTCTCTCGTGATCCACTGATGATTAAGAGAAGAAGATTTGCCCAGACTATAAGTAAATACAACCAAAGACGTGGGCGGGTTCCCTCTTTATAAATTTCCACATCTTGTTTCTTTTCTAGTTCAAGTGTACTAAAACAAGGATTGGCGCATAATGGTTGAAGTGAAACAACCCAATTGTTTTAGATGGTGATGCGATATTGAATCTGGAATGTTTTGCCTACAATGCAATGAACGCAGACTGGGTCCTTCTGCCGAGACAACTACCTTCCGATGCTGTGCTGAAAATAAAGCATTTTTGCCATGATCATCCCGGAGTAATGTGACTCTTAGCTCGTCAAGTTTCGATTGAAACATCACCTCTGCGAAAATAAGTGGAGGGGAAAGATAATTTGCAGGTCCACGTCCAACTCTAGCCTTCTAAAATGGAAGTGAGATAAAGTGGAGTTTGCATTCGAAATTGGCACTTCTAAATCGTGAGAGCGGTACTACACAGTCGCTATCGCCCCCAAACCAACCGGCAGTGCAACGAGCACCACAGACGTGGCTTTACTAGCCGACCAAGTAGTACTCGCATTGATGGAGGTTCTGAATTTGCAACTTTGAGTCGAGTCAAAATATTTTAATACTGAAGCTCCACTCAACTCGGTTCTCCAATGCTTGATACTCAACTTGAGCTCCCTTGCTCAAGTATGATTTCTCAAATTGAAACTCAACTTGATTTAGCTTAACATACACTCAAGCACAAGCTCAGTTTCACATGTTAAAGCTGATTTTCAGTCTATGCTCGAGTTAAGCATGAACTGGATCTCCAATCCTAAGCATATTATAAAAATAAATAATAATATTATGTGCTTCTTTATTGTATCTAAAGATGTATAACTATCCCAAAATTGAAAGAAACTCAACCACTTGATTATTCCGAGTTGAGTATCTCCAAACTCAAGCTTGACTGGTTAAATTCTCGAGCTACTTGAACTTGAGAATGATCTAGGTGAGTACGGGTGTTCTATTGGTCAAGCTTAGATAGCTCACAAGTAGCTTTACTTGCTTATACCCTATTCGCAGTTATCCAAACGAAAATTCTTTTGTAATGAACTTCTATTTTCTTCTCTCTTTGGCATCATTTTGATAGGTTAATTTTTATTTTTACCAGCAAATGCGTACGGCCATAGAATTTTCTTTTAGTTAGTATAGACCGGTATTTTGCACTGCTGTAGATGGTAGAAGTTCCGGCTTATGGTCATACTGGAGTTGCAAGGTGCTGAACCAAACTACAAAGATTCTGGCTTTGTCAATTCTCAGGCGGCAAGCTTGTGGGTGGCAGTGATATAGGAGGAATGAAAGAGACACGGAAGATGGTGGACTTATGTGCGAAACATGGTATTACCGCAGACGTTGAGGCAATCCAGATGTAACACATCAATACAGCTATGGAAATGCTTTGCAAAATCTGATGTGAGTTATGGTTTTGTGATAGATGTGGCCAGCTCTTAGTCACAGTAGATATATGGTGATGCATTCTGAATATTTCATCTGCCACTTTTGAGGACTTTTTAATCCAATAAAAAGGAATTTGTCAGTGCAAAGAACTTGGGCACATTGGTTAGTGCTGGTCTTTTGCGCAATTCGAGTTTCTTTGCTTGATTAAATGTACTAGTTCTGCTTTCTCATGCGATTACTTCCTCTTGTTCAGTCATTTTTGATATTCCACGGGTTTTGGGGAGAGTTGCATTAGTTGGTCAGGGACTTCCATTTGGTCGGCCATCTTGCTAGCAACTTGTTTGAAGAATGTCTAACTTGATGTTCACTTTCGTCGAAGAGCATACCCGAGGCCGAGGGCAAATCCTCGGCCGATCTACTGAAAGACAGCCATCACCAGCCTCCTCACCTAGAGCCAGTGACCTCTACCGACCGTCGACGAGGCCTGGCGATAACCGGATGAGGGAAAAAGTGAAAAAGAAAAAGGTAAAGAAGAAAAAAAGGAGAAAAGGAAAGAAAGTCAAAAAGTAAAGAAGTAAAGAAGAAATAGAAAATAAAAGGGAAAATAAAAAAATAATTCAAAAAAATATGAAAGTATTATAAAAAATTATCCATGCCAACGTCAACCATATCACATGGGATGGCCCACATCCAAATCAGCACTTTCCAGTCAAAATTAGCTAGATTGACTCAATTGAAAAATATAAAAAAGTTTACAATTCAATTGGTATAATTAAAATGTTTAGGATTGAATAGTTTAGCACTTTTTCGACGACTTTTTCAGATTTGAATGGCACAAAAAATAAATTGTTCATCAAAAACAATTGAGAGGGACAAGCTTGCACTAATACGTCACTGCTTCCAAAAGGGAAAGAATCGTTTCACACTTGGATTTTTTGGTTTGTATTGTTTAACACGTTAAACAACTCGAGAGATAAGACATTAGTAAGAAGATGGGGGCTGCAAACAAATTGGTCACCATCACGTACTTAGAGTCGTTTGAAACCAAAACCTAGGATCACAAACATACGGCCGCTCTTCAATGTGTGGAAGTCCCTAAAGCTCATTTGGTCTGTATCATTTCACAAGTTAAATATCTCGAGAGACGACACCATAGGAAGATGGAGCTGCAAAGGCATTGTCCCCGTCACTTACTTAGAATCGTTTAAAACAAAAGCCCACCGACTTGCCGTTGCGCTTGAATGTGTGGAAGTCCCTAAGCTCTTTTTCGGGGTTTACCATCCCCATCACATAACCGAAAGTAGTATCTGTCCATCGCAAGGAGCTCTCTCGTGATCCACTGATGATTAAGAGAAGAAGATTTGCCCAGACGATAAGTGAAACAACCAAAGACGTGGGCAGGTTCCCTCTCTATGAATTTCCACATCTTGTTTCTTTTCTAATTCAAGTGTACTAAAACAAGGATTGACGCATAATGGTTGAAGTGAAACAACCCAATTGTTTTAGATGATGATGCGATATCGAATCTGGAAAGTTTTGCCTACAATGCAATGAACTCGGACCGGGTCCTTCTGCTGACACAACTACCTTCCGATGCTGTGCTGAAAATAAAGCATTTTTACCATGATCATCCCAGAGTAATGCGACTCTTAGCTCGTCAAGTTTCGATTGAAACATCACCTCTGCGAAAATAAGAGGAGGGGAAAGATAATTTGCAGGTCCACGTCCAAATCTAGCCTTCTAGAACGAAAGTGAAATGGTACCAGAGGCATTCGAAATTGGCACTTCTAAAACGTGAGAGGGGTGGTACACTGTCACTATCGTCCCCAGACAAACCGGCAGTGCAACAAGCACCACAGACGTGGCTTTACAAGCCAACTAAGTAGTGTTCGCGTTGATGGAGGTTCTGGATAAGGGATAAACTAGTGCTGCATTGAGGGGGTGTTTAAATTGTTTAAATGAAATTGCAACTTTGAGTTGAGTCAAAATATTTTAATATGGAAAACCGACTCAACTTGATTCTCCATTGCTTGATACTCAACTTGAGCTCCCTTGGTCAAGTATGATTTCTCAAATTGAAACTCAACTTGATTTAGCTTAACATACTCTCAAGTACAAGATCAAGCTCAATTTCACATGTTAAAACTGATTTTCAGTCTATACTCGAGTTAAGCATGAACTGAATCTCCAATCCAGAGAATATGATAAAAACAAATAATAATATTATGTGCTTCTTTAAAGCTGATTTTCAGTCTGTGCTTGAGTTAAGCATTAATTGGATCTCAATCCTGATAATATGATAAAAATAAATAATAATATTATGTGCTTTTTTATCGTACCTAAAGATGTATAACTATCCCAAAATATATAGAAGTTTAACCAGTTGATTATTCTGAGTGGAGTATCTCTAAACTCAAGCTTGACTGGTTAAATACTCTAGCTACTCGAACTCGAGAATGATCTAGCTGAGTACATGTGTTGTTTTGGTCAAGCGTGAATAGCTCACGAGTAGCTGTACTTGCTTATACCCTACTCGCAGCTATTCAAACGAAAAATTCTTCTGTAACGAACTTTTATTTTCTTTCCTCTTTGGCATCCTTTTGATAGATTAATTTTGAATTTTACCAGCAAATGCATAAGAGCTGAAAATGTGCTATATAATTTATTTTTTTAAATCAGTATGGACTTGTATATTGCACTACTGGAGATGGTAGAAGTTCCAGCTTAAGGTCATACTGGAGTTGCCAGGTGCTGAACCAAACTACAATGATTCCGACTTTGTCAATTCTCAGGCCGCAAGCTTGCAGGTGGCAATGATATTGGAGGAATGAAAGAGACACAGGAGATGGTAGACTTCTGCGCAAAACATGGTATTACAGCAGACATTGAGATAATTCAGATGTACCACATCAATACAGCTGTGGAAATGCTTTGCAAAATCTGACGTGAGATATGGTTCTGTGATAGATGTGGCCAACTCCTAGTCACGGTAGATATATCGTGATATGTTCTGAATGTTTGGTTGCAACTTGAAAATAAACTAAAAATATTAACCATTGTTTGATATGAAAAACTGATTCGATTTTCCTAAGTAGATATTCGAGTGTTAATAATTTGTGCATGGGCAACTAGGGAGACGGGTAGGGACACCAACAAATTCATGTTTGTAACCATGTTTTTATATACATCTTAGGTTGAGATTCGGTTAGTATACGTGGGAATTTTCGCAAAATGTAAAGGCATTTTGACAAAGTATAGCTTTTTTCCAGGTTGGTGTGGACTTTTGCGTCTGAAAGTGGGATTCCTAGTACGGGAGATTATTGCTATCATCTCTATCTTCATCCGGGGGGACTTGGGTGTTCAAATAGCAAGCAAGAAAGCACCACGCACGTTTTTCTCGAACACACAGTGTTGCACAAAAGGAAATTCATTATCATTAGAATGAATGAATCCGAGCATATGGGAACAGTCAGCGCATCAGTTGGCCTCCGCTTCTATTTAAAGGCGTCCTAAGTGCATGTTCACTTCACCATGCGAACTCCCCCTTTTCCCTCTTCATAGCAAAACCCTAGTGGTCGGAAACGTCCACAGGCACAGATCTATATAGCAATAGCCATTGACAAACGCTCCAACTGCCGCCGCCACAATGAGCACCACCACCCCAGCCACCATTAATGCCCTACTTCTCTTGGCATTCGTCGCTTTATGTAGTATCGTGAAACAGCAGCTTCGTCGCAAAACCATCAGAGACCAACATAATCCCCTCCCACTCCCTCCAGGCCCTGCCCCGTGGCTGGTGGTCGGTTGTGCCCCAGCCATGCTTCGTAACAAGCCCGTGTTCCGGTGGATCCATCGCTTGATGGAGGAGATGAACACCGAGATAGCGTGCATCCGTCTAGGGAGTACACACGTCATTCCCATCACTTGTCCAACAATCGCCCAAGAATTCCTCAGGAAACAGGACTCAGTGTTCACCTCAAGGCCAGTTACAATGGCGTCTGGCACATTCAGCAATGGCTACTTGACGGCCATCCTCTCGCCCTACGGGGAGCAATGGAAGAAGATGAGGCGGGTCTTGGTGTCGGAGGTAATATGCCCGGCACGGCACAGGTGGCTCCACGACAAGAGAGCGGGGGAAGCCAATAACCTAGTGAAGTACGTCTTTAACCTATGCAAAACATTAGGTCATCAAGTAAACTTGAGAACCATTACCAGGCACTATGCTGGGAATGTGACAAGAAGGCTGATGTTCAACAAGAGATACTTTGGCAAGGGAAGGCAAGATGGAGGACCAACCATTGATGAAGAACAACATATCGACGCAGTCTTTAATGCGCTGTACCATCTCTATGCCTTTTGTGTTTCTGATTACTTTCCATTCTTGGTGGGGCTTGACCTTGATGGGCATGAGAAGGAAGTAAAAGAGAGCGCAAGGATTCTTAGGAGGTTGCATGAACCCATAATAAGCGAGAGGATCAAACGATGGAGGGACGATTTGAATTTGGAGTGTGATGAAAAAGAGCCTCAAGACTTATTAGATGTTTTGATTATGCTTAAAGACTCGCAAGGGAAGCCATTGCTGACGCCACAAGAAGTTCGAGCCCTGACCACGGTAAAATTATATCCTTCTTCCTAGAGTGTTCGATCAAGTATGAACTTTAAAAACTTGATTGGTGTCTCGATATTTTTACACCATTGACACAAAGCATGATCACTTTATAAACTCGATTATGAATCTCATGATAATTTTCAATTATTTGTTAATTATTTTTTTGTGGTCTGAAATAAGCTGTTATTTTCATAGTAAGTAAACTAAAGATTGTCATATAAGCATTTCCCATTCTAGTATATTTGCCCATTCATTTACAGCGTATTTGTCTAAATAGTTTAAATTTTAGCATAAAGATGCATGACCTAATATGCAGGAGATTATGATTGCTGCGGTAGATAATCCAGCAAACGCTGTCGAATGGGCAATGGCGGAGATGATAAATCAGCCCGAACTCCTAAACAAAGCCACAGAAGAACTAGATAAAGTTGTGGGCAAAGAGAGGTTAGTCCAAGAATCCGATATCCCCCAGCTCAATTATATCAAAGCATGTGCTCGGGAAGCTTTTAGGCTTCACCCGGTCGCGCCCTTCAACGTTCCACACGTAGCCATGTCGGACACCGCCGTGGCCGGCTATCGCATCCCCAAGGGCAGCCACATCCTTTTGAGCCGGGTCGGCCTCGGTCGAAACCCCAAGGTTTGGGATGAACCGCTCAAGTTCAAGCCGGACCGGCACATCATGAGTGACCATGCGAAGGTTGTGCTAACAGAACCCGACCTGCGCTTCATTTCTTTCAGCACTGGCCGACGCGGGTGTATTGCCGCCACACTTGGGACGACAATGACCGTGATGCTCCTTGCTAGGCTAATCCAAGGGTTTAGTTGGAGTAAACCTTCCAATTTATCGAGCATCAACCTTGCCGAGTCGAGAAATGGCCTATTTCTCGCCGAACCACTAGTAGCTCAAGCGGAGCTGCGATTGCCAAGTCATCTCTATCTTGCATAGGTACAAGAATAAAGTCATGGTGATGTACTTTTCATGATATATTGTAAGAATAATCGATATTAATAAAATAAGTCTATGTGTCCATTGAATAAAAGCTGGACATTCCAAATAAGAAATCTCCAGTGTGAATTACAGGCTCATGTTCACGACATACTAATGTAATTATGCAAAAATTCCGTGTCTTTAATATAATCTCTACTTCTTGAAATTGAGTACGTCCAACAGTTGTATGTGTGTTATTACCATTATTTATGAAGTTGTTTGGAGCAGCTGCTATTATAGGATTTTTACTAGGAAAGTTATATAGGAAGTCCTAAAATTAATGCATTTTTGTCAATTTCATCCTGAACTTTTTAATATTTTCAATCGAATCTTAAACTTTATCATAATTTGCCAATTGAGTTCATTTGGCTAGTTTTTGTAAAAAATCGCTGATATGAATGTTGGCTATATTACATAACGCCGTTAGCATTGATGACAATTTTTTATAATATCTTTTTGAGAAATTTTTATATTTTATTTTTTTCTCTTTCCTTTTTAACCTTCCCTTCTTCCTCCTCTAACCAATTGCCAAGCCTCAGTGACTAGCCAGAGGAGAGGGCATGCCAGCATGGCAAGGCTGAAACTCGTTGTCGCTGGGCGAGGTCTTGCCATGGCTAGGTCAACCTCACCCAGCGATGGCAAGGTTCAGCCTTGCTAGAGGCAGGTGAGGCTCCCTTGAGGCTGATTGGTTCAACCTCACTAGCTGTAACATCCTGAAAATCGACCCCATTTTAGGATTTTATAAAAGGGCAATATTAGTCGAAGGCCTGGTCAATACAAATTTTCCGAACTATGTGTTCGTGGGATAATGGATTACAGAGAGGCGTCGATAGGAAATGATTCGCGTACGACTCGCAATTTCGATCAGGAACGAACCCTTCGACCATGAGGACCTGGGCGGGAACGATATCCTCTAAGTACTAGACTATTAAGGAAACGGAAATAAATCGATTCGGCAGAAGTACGAAGTCAAACTGCGGGTGATTTCCGCATGACTTCGGTACGAACTACGAACGACGTTAAACCGAATTCTTTTCATCTAGTACTCGGGATTATCAATTGAGCCCCCGGGATCACACGACAATCGAGGGACGTCCCTGACTCGAGAATTGGCATAAACGTGGTTCAAAGAATGGTTGACCATGGGTCAAATGTGAGGAAAGTCCAAAAAGGGCGCCCGATAATCCAAATTGTACTACGGTCGCAATCGACTCAATTTGGCCCCGATTTTTAATCCGATTTTGGGAACCGACTTCTCAGTGATGTCAAGACTAAATATTTGGATGTCGCCTCATTTATTTTGGGATTTTCCGTTGGACACGGAAGCGTCGGAAAAAGGAAAAATTGGACCGGGTTTCGGGCCCGCGGGTGGGCCGGCCCAAGACCGGCGGCCCAATGGGCCTTGCGCCCATTTAGCCCAGCGCAAGAGGGGCCCAAGTTGGCCCAAGTTGGCCCAAGTTTCCCTCCATTTCCAGCCCATGGGCTTCTCTCTTTTGGCCTTTTGCTTTTGTGCCCAAGTGGGCTTTGTTTATACTTTGTTATTGGTTGTTTTTGATTGGTTCTTGAAGCAAGTGGCTTGCCCACTTGCCTTGGCCTTATCCAAGCCTTCAGCAGCCTCTTCTCTCTCCTCTTTCTCCCCCAAAATTCGTGCACCAGCCAGCCCTCCCTCTCTCTCCCTTTTTCTCTTCCTTTTCTCTTCCATTTCTGGTGTTCTTTGCTGTCCATGCTGTTTTCCAGCCCAAAAACAGCCTTGCCGCCATCACCGGAGCCGCCGCAACCACCCAAAGTGTAGTCCTGGAAGTTAGGAAGCCAACCGTGCACCCCCGGTCACCCCTGGTCGCCCCGAACCGCCCGTTTCGGCCTTTTTCCCTCTGCTGGTCAGTTCCGCGTGAACAGTGTTCCGAGGGCTGTTTTGGCCCGTTTCGGCCACCGTTTGTCGTCCGTTGCCATCCCCGAGCTTACCCCTCGTAGCCCTTGTTCCCCTCTACGCGCCGGTGTCGTCGGATTTCCGATCCAAGTAAGTTAACTTCCTAATCCTTGTTTAGGGGTTAATCTTGCTTAGGGGTTAATTAGTGTATTTGTGTATTTGTGATTAATTAAGGTTGATTGGTTGATTATGTTGGTTAATTAAGACTGGTGAGGATTAGTTAATTGACCATGGTTAGTGTTAAAGTAACCTAGGTTAATTAATTAAAGTAACTAAGGTTAGTTTCTAAAGTAACTATGGTTAATTATTAATCATGGTTGAGTTAATTAACCCTAGTTAGGTTAAATTTAGTAACCATGGTTAAGTTTAATATTATTTTATTAATTTCGGATTAGTTACTGTTCATGATTACTGTTCACGGATTACTGTTCACATATTACTGTTCACGGCACTGTTCATGCAGAAGCTAATTTTTGGCTTATTTTGATGTGTTCTTGGTTGTTATGATTTATTGAAGTGCCGATTGTTAATTATACTTGTGAATATTGATGAAATGCATGATTGAAGACCGAGTGGAAGTGAAAGTATTTGACTTATTGAGTTATTCCCGAGAATTAGGGAATGTACGTGATTGTTGATTGGTCGGAATTGATTGACAGACTGTGATTTGAATTGTTGGTTGTTCCCAAGAGTTAGGGAATGTGCGTGATTGAATGCTGATTGGAAATTGAATTTTGGAATTGCCGAGTGATACCGCATGACATATTATGTGGGTTATCTGAAATGGCATGTTGCATGAGCATGAGCGTATGAGCGATGTTGCATTCACGACCAAGCAAAAGCAAAGACAAGAATGAACTGTTTGCTGATGTGTTGCATGGTCAGATTAAAGTTGATAGTCCGGTTGAGCCGGATGACCGCCAATCCCCATTGGGGTTGTGCCGTGACCATTGGGTCGCCTGACAGTGGTCAGATGCGGGGCTGCGGCAGTGAGCGGGCCCCATGCTACATAGGGAATGCCGTCGATGGGAGAGAGCCCGTGACGTCGCCGTGCCTCATGGGGGAGGACGATGCCTGGTCTTTGACTGGTAGACCGCCAACCATAAGGTTGTGCTGTGGCCCTAGTGGTCGTAATAATCGTAGCATATGTGTGGATGTGAGGCACGAGAAAGTTGTGTGAGATGCTCTGATTATTCGCATGCTCTTAATGTCGTGATGGAGTAAATGACAATTTCTACAGGTGGCGTGTGCCAAGGCCAGGTAGGGTCGCCTGTGATTGCACATGTGTATTAAACTGTCTTTTGTGGTTATTTCTCTGAGCTGGTATTGCACTGATTGCTGTATTAGGTTGTATGTTAAACTCCCGAGGCGAGCGAAGTTCCTAACCGGGGCTTAGGACTTTAACTTGCTGAGTTTATCTCAACCCGTCGTGGTTAATATTTTCAGGCCCTAGATGATGCAGTACCGAGGATCGAAGAGAGCGATTCCTCCGAGGCCAGCGAGTAGACACTTGTACAGTGTTAGGTTAGCCAAGCCGATCCCTTTTTGAGTAGGCCTTAGCTTGTCGCCTGTAGTAAGGCGTGTTTGTATTTGCTGGTGTGCTGGCTAACCTTCAGATATATAAAATGGTGTTTGTCTTTCCTCTGCTGCTGTTGTTGCTATTCCTGTTGTTTGGTTTGGGAGTTGTTCGTTTCCGCATGTGCTTAATTACAAGATAAAATGAATTGGTCGACGACAGTACCTGGGACGTCGTATTTTAAGACCTCAAGTGAAATGGGGTTGCCGCGAGCTCGAGAGTCGGGGCGTGACATTTTATGTAAAAATTTCCAAAGAAAGAAACTACTTGATTGACATGCAATCTAATCAGGCAATGTTATTAACAAAAATCAAATCAAATTATATTTAATTTTTTAACCAGTGATCATACTCAAATGGTTAAGGATATGATGGAAGGTTATCTATTCAAATTTGAAAAAGGGATCGTAATTAAATGATTATAAATATGATGGAAATTTTTTGTATTGCCGAATGTCGTAGCTTGTAATTAGACATCAAACCTTAATATTTTAGATTTAGTGTATTTGCATTAAATATTTGACGAAAGATAACAATCATTCAAAATAGGCAATAAAATATTTCAAATTAATTAATGATAATAGAGCTAGTTAATTTGAAGAGGGTTGGGCGTAGAGTCAAAACTCACACCTAAAATTAATCGTCCCCACCCCAACCCTTAAGAAGGTAGGGATTCTCTACTTCTCTCTTTCCATGTGGGAAAGTTGGTCACTAGAGCAAACCTTAGTGATGCATGTTTACCCTAGGTTAGAATTAGAGGTGATCTTCCAAGCGATATGGTTCCCACTCCGAAACATAAACCGGATCAGAGGAACCAGCTCCCCATTTTCAAAACCAAGGACCTGACCGAAGGAGGCTAGAACTAGACAGGACCAAACCAATTAGTCCAATGAAACCGATCGCATGTGCTTAAAACTAGGGGTGATAAGTTCCCGGTCCAATTTGGTTCCAAGGTGGAGTAGGGAACTAAAATGGGAGGACCAGTTTCCAAATTCTAGGACCATGGATTGGACCAACCAATTTCGAAACTGAGAATTGGAATGACTAGCTTGGTCCAGTGGAACCGACAACTTTATTTTTTTGGCCAAAAATTAATTAATATTGTAACGCATTCTCAAAGACGACCCACTTTTTACAAGTACTAATTTATCCGTATAACCATATGAAAGAGCGAGAGTTTTCTTAAGACTCTCAAGAATTTTCTTGTCTTTTTTTTTTGAATTTTTAAGAAATTTAAAAATATATTTATTTGTATATATATGAAAAAGTATTGTTTTAGTTCAATCGGTCCGATTCTTAACTTGGAATTGAGAATCGAACTGACCCATCAAGAATGGGAATTAGGAACAGGACCACTGACTATGGGAGCTGCCCAAAGCTGGCTGGTCCGGTCTAGGCGATTCCTTGGTTAAGCGGTTCTCATTGCACACCCTTACTTAAAACACTTGTCCGTACATGCAAAACCCCTTTTTAACTCCTCAAACATTCGTGTGCCTCAACCACAGTCCACTAATTTTGTGCTCCATCTTAGGCGAAAGACTGACGAAAGCTTACTTGAAGGCACTGCCAGGCTTGCTTTTATACACAAACTCTCTTACACTCTCTGCTATTCACTCGTTGTAGTGGCTTGCCTCTTGCAGACGGAGAGAGGGGGGAGGGGGGTGAGGGGGTGAGGGAGTGAGCGGGGGACAGCCACAAAGAGCTTAGTCCGACATCGCCTCGTGATAGAGGCTAACGAGCAGGTTGGGTGCTTAAATAATGAGGAATGGGCAAAATATCTGTAAGATTTTAGCTGTGTGCAGGTGTATGGTTTTGAGAACACTTGAACTTAAGAAAACTTGATTAAATAAGTATAGATAATCGAGTCGGGTGGTTCAATTTGTAGAATCAGGAACCGGATCAACGAAATTTAGAGGTTTTCATCGAACCAAAATTTAGAGATTTACCAAAGTTCTAGGGAACTAGTTTTAGGGAACTAGATCATAGATTCGGTCCGGGCGGTTCTGCACTCGTGTTGTTAGATGGGTTTGGGCGATTCTTTTCTGCAATTGCATGATAATTGGTTATCGTATTAAGATTTGAATATGCGTATTTAATTAACACTATTGCCGATTGTTTTGTTTTGAGGTAAGTAATTTCCTTTACTATTTATTTATTGCTTTAATTATTAACATTGTTGCCGATTGCTTTGTTTTGTGGTAAGTAAATTCCTTTACTATTTATTTATTGCTTTGTTTTGTGGTAAGTAAATTCCTTTACTATTTATTTATTGCTTTGATTATTAAGTTTTAATTTTATTGATTGCATATCCACGTGATCAACCTTTGCATATTAATGGCTAGGTTAAAATCAATCTATATTGCCTGACAATTTTTTTTTCTGAAAATAAAAGAGAATATAACGAAAATGTGTTAAGGTAATCTAGCGTAATGAAATCTCTTTCTCACACTTAAGTTTGTAATCAATCTATCAAAAGATCATTAGTGGTGACCCTAAAATAAAATTGATCTTCCATGTTAAGAACTTAAACCTAAGTTACGAATTGGTATGAGCTTGGGATAACTCGAGCTAGGTGCATACTTAGTAATCTATTAGCTAAATCATAGGATGGTTTGCTATTACCGGAGGTCGTGACATATTCATTTGTCAGATCCTAACCTTGATTGCCATCCTTACTGAGATCATCAACCTCATCAAAGAAATCCTCGCGGGTATTGTCCGCTAGCATAAGGGCAACCAGCTAGAAGAGAGCCGAATCAAGGGACAGAAATGTTCCACCATTGAGTAAACCAGTCTGGGCGATGGGACACGCGTCGCAAAGGTTGTTGTGGGCATTGTACACTTAGTGCAGTTGCTCAATAACTAACCAGCCACGACAACAACGTCGCCACCAATCCCCCCACAAATCTAGGTGGATTGGAAGGGAATGGCCATCATAAGGAATAGGCAATAAATTGAAATCGATCATCTATGAGCCCACTTAATGAAAAAATATCTCTAGTAGATGTAGAAAATCCTTCTAGAATTAGAAATGGAAAACTCACAATGTCACATTAAGCAATCTCATCACCATTAGTATTGATATCATGTTACAAGTTATAAGAGAAATTGCACCAATATATAGCATGAGTCTAGGGTATGTAAAGTTATATCGTAAATTACATATATGCTTATTGCAGCAGTATTTTTCTCTGTATTTTAATAGTACATTCATCTATCTGACTCTACAACACAATTAGAATCGTTATCGGAGATTGCAAATACAATGCTTGAGGCAGAAGCTTTGCAGAAAGCTTTTGGCTATAGTCTCTTCAGAATACAACAAAAGCCAGAATCTTATCATGCTTCAACCCTGTCGACCTTTACCTCGACCCCAAGCTGACCTCGCAATGAACTCCCTTCTCTTATCAAAAAGAAAATGAAGCAACTCTGAATATTCTGAAGTTCAAATACCCCACTTCCTCCTTGATATCAATTTTTTTTCTATGTTTTCATATTTTTCTATTGATAATCGAACTTTTGATTTTGGACTTGACTTAGTTCAATGAACTTTTGATTTTATCTCAGATTACTTCACCACCTCAACAACTATTACAAACAATTGTAATTCGATATCACGCCGGTGTTGAAATGGCAATAGTGTATCACAATTTTGACATTTTCATAATATGCAAATTGTCCTGTACTTGAAAATTTCTCAATTTCCAAAATTGATCTTGTGACTATTGAACTAAAAAAAATAAAAATTCTTCCAATAATTTTCATTTTTCTCGTGAAATTGTGGGAAAGGGGAGCTTATAGGATCCCAAAAGTTAAAGACAAATTTTGCAGCTATAGATTGGATTATAGCAAAACTATGTACACATTGCGAGCTCGCAAAGTTTGTAATGCCTATCAATTGACAAAGACATATGAAGAAACCTAAACATAGGAGTGTAAATATGCATTATGAAAGTTGAATGGAGGATGTGATTTTATTCATGACGATTTGAACAATCAGAAACAACAATTTAGCTCGGCTAAAAGTTTAGTATTTTCATTTAAGTGTAATGACAAAAGCAGTGCAAGACGTCTCCAGGCACAACCTTGCAAGCCCCTGCCATGGGAGGCCCCTTGACAACGGAAGCCTCTTTGCGGCCGTACGAGAACCCTGCATACGGCCCTATGTCGACTTTCTTAATTGGTTTCTCTTCGAGCTACCTCGCAAATGATGTTTTTGAGACACAAAAATGCAAGGAATAGGAACGAACTCCACAAAGGCTAAACGCCAGGTTATCAATTAATTTAAATGCTTGTTAAATTTGTCGTACTGAACTTCCTCTTCCCGAGCTTGATTCCTTGTGGTGTCCTTAAACAAATTGACAACGACGTTTAAAGTTGAATAGCCCATGGGATTGTCGAGGCTTGGACGGATCCGTAGAAAGTGAACTTGAAGATCCAAAATGAAGCTTGAAAAGATTGGAGGGATCTGGCTCATCAAAATTTCAATTTAATCTTGGCCTACTTCACCACCATTCAGTTGTAATTTGATGTCATGCTGATATTGAAATAGCCAACCTCATATTACAACATTAAAATTCTGCATTTCAAAATTTGATATTGATCTTCAAAAGACCAAAATGAAAACTCGCATATGATAAGTTTCGTTTTTCTTGAAGTACTTACAA